>JASDQU010372979.1:13750-30154 GCA_032191745.1 Picea mariana
AAATTGCATTTATGAATTTCTTTAAAAAAATCACTCAAATTGGAGTTCGGTGACTATATCATTGATTTAAAATTATTGACTCTAGGGTTTGTTCTATGGTAATCATGATTATTACAGAGTAAATATATTTTGACAAAACGCCTAGAATGTAGCCAGACCAATGACAATAGCAATAAAGTGATCATGTCATTTCCGATTTGGGGTAATTATAGTTCTACATATAAGTATCACAAAAGTTATACCCATTTCAAGTTGTGGCCTCAAAACCCTCCCATGAAATCCTTGCAACATGATTATATCTTTGGTCATTAACTAGATTGTAATAGAGCCAATGCAGGTGGAAGTAGAGTGGCTCTTGAATTTTATAATTGGTGTCATAATATAGATTTTGAGTAGCATTGTGAAGTTACACCACTTTTAAGTTTGACTCAAAACCTTAGCAAAACAAAAGAATGACAATGTTGAGAAACATGCCCTTAGAGGATTGAATGGCAATGTTAATAATGCTGTAGGATATTCTATAAAAAATGGAACATGTTATGGAGGTTAAGGTAAATTTTCAGGAAATTAAGAAGAATTGTATCATGGACATGATGTATACTTTCATAGAAGGAGAGTATACAAGAGACATACATTCCTAGTTTGATTTAGAAGAGGTTTTTGATTAATGTTATATGTATAGTGGTAATTTCTAGGAAGACAACTACTTCCAAATTTTATTTGATGTCTCTACTCCGCCTTATGAAGAGAACATAATTAAAGGAASACATGAGCTAGGGGTGCCTACAAGTTTCCAATATGCCTATTCKATAGTGGTAGTGTTCCTTGTAGATCCACATTYAGTATTTTGCAAGTATGTAGATGATATTTTGGATGGATGGTTCTATTTATTTGGATCCACATGGTTTTGGTGGGTATTTGGAGTACAACATTCATCCATTCAATGAGTTCAACTGTCATGAATTGGGCATCAACATGAGCAACTAGACATGGGACTTGGGTTTATGAATGAGCTTCTTGGACTACTTTAGCATTGAGGCCATCATCTGTACATGAGACCCTAGCTTCTTGGAATACTTCAACATTGCAGTCAACACCTATACATGGGACCCTAATTTATGGTGGTACATCATCACTATAAGTATTGAGGGAAATGAACCTTGAAGGGGGATAGAGTGGTGGGATCCTTCCTAGGGGTGTAATGGGGGATGAAGGGCTCGCTAGAGTTAATTATAGTGTAGGTATGGTGGCTATTTAATGTAAGGTGCATTGGGTCCACTATGTTTGTTATTATTAAATAATACCCACTAGGTAGTGACCATTGAATAAATGTATTGTGGTGTCTTTAAATAAGGCTCACTAGGTAGTTAGCATGTGGTTATGAATAGGTCTTTCTAGCTAACTATAAATAAGGATGTAGTCGTCCTTATTAAGCATGTATTGGAGTATATTGTAATGGAGCTTAGATCATTAGTAGTTTTCCACCTCTAAAAAGAAAGTGAACAAGAGTTGATCCTTCTGTAAAAGGATCATTGTATGATGTTTGCCTACCTTAACAGTAAAGGGGACTTTCTATCTTATTTTGGATAATTGATTATGATGAAATTTTAAGGGTTAAGGATCACTAAAGAATCTATCCCTAAAGTGAATATGTAAACTTACAATAGTGAAGAAGCTTTAGGAAATTGGTTCTCTAGGTTCTAACCATGTGGACCAAAGGTAGGGTTTGTAGATCTCAACATGAATGCCATTATTTTTCTCTCTTACAAAGATCTGGGTCATATAGTGAGAATGTGTGTAGGGGTAGCCTATCAATATTTGGATCTACTAGATGGAGTTTCAAAGAGGCTCTCAAATAATAAAAAGGGTCCACTGGACATTTTACCATCCATATTATATAGGACATGAGTGATACATATGGATACCTAATGCAAGAAATTTGAGATTTGGCCATTCCACTGAGCCCATGTACAATTGTCACCACCTAGAATACCACTAAAAGAATAAGTGGGGGAGTACCAAACTTTGCAAGAATGTTGACATGACTAACTGATATCTTGGGATGAATGTGGTTGACCAAAATTTAGAAAAGTACTCTCTTTATCCCACTCTAATATGTTGGTCAAAGTTATCATCACCAAATCTTAGACATTTATAGGACATTATTTTGACCAAGGAGTGAGAAAGGTTGTTCTTTGTACAAATGTCCCAACACTGAAGTTGGAAGAACTGCTTCTCAAGGGTTGTGAGAACCAAGTAAACCTTTCTCAATTTAAACTCTTCTATCAATGTTATACTAAAGTGTGGTAAGAAAATTAGTACCCACATATATAGGTATAAGTGACCATCTCAACCCTCTTTCCTTTGTAGGGGGAAATCACTTGATTAGCCTATTTCCTGGAGATGTTGAAAGCCATGATTTATTTTTTTTCAAATGTACGTTAAGGCCGTGAGTTTTACAAAAATATCCCAAAATATATAGGTACCTATGGAGACCCCTCATTGAGTGAGAAATTAATAAAATTTAATACATAAAAAAAAAGAATGGAAATATAAAATCCAAAGAGGAAGCATCCATATTTGGCACCCAAGGTGCTTGATATGATATACTCTAGCTCATCATGTAAAGTACACAAATTGTAGGAGAGAGCCGACAACCACATTTAACTCCTATAGTAATATGAATCCTTTTATACATGTTAATTCTCATATATACCCTACCCATGATGGACACATAAAGAATCCTCACAAGTGATACAACCAAGGTTAGAAGACACAATTCCTTAAGCATGTTGATCAGAAAATGTCAGGGAACTATGTCAAATGTTGTATGAGAGTCTACAAAATAGAAATATAATTTGCATTAGTTTTTCTTTATGTATTCATTGTTAGAGGTCAAGGTGAAGATACGATCACCAGTATGGTGGTTTCTCCTCAAACCTACTTGTCACTTGTCCCTCAATCCCTTGGTTTCTACCCCTCTAGAAAAGTATATGTTTGGCATTGTGGCAAAGATCTTAGCATATCATGTCTGTTAGTATGGTTTTTGTTCCATTCGTTAGTATGGACCATGATCAAGATTAAGGAGTCAAAATTCAAGAGAAAGACCTATAAAGAGAGGTGACAGAGCTCATACACCAAAGAGGCAAAGCATATGGCTGAGCACCAGGAAATGTACAATGAAAAATCAAGCCCTAAGGGCCCGAGACTCACTATCAATACTCAAACTCACTATCAATACTCATGTGCTTATCGGGAGCCCCAAAGGAACTTATATCACCCAAAATAGGTTTAAGCCCCTGCCCAAATGGAACCAAGTCATAAAATAGAGGCATAAAAAGCGAGAGTGGGTAGAAGTACAAGCCCTATCAGCCAATGGTTGCAAGCGAGCCTGATCAATGATGGAGGACGCATGTTGCATCGGAAGACAATCCAGAAGTTAATGTAGTATTAGGGCACGACAAAGGTTTTAGGTTGCTACTTGTCAAAGAATAAAAGGTGTTGCATGGTCAAAAAAGGAAAATGAAACCACTCCCTTAGGGTCGCGATAGTGGTATTCATATCCCTCCAATATCGCACACCAGCCAACTCACCTCTTGTAGGACCACTCATTCAACGCTACCTGGATTCAACATGATAGTCCATATGGACACCTATAAAGATGAAGAAGACTTAATAGGATAGCCAAGTGTATTTCCTTTTTTTCAAAGAACGCCATCTATGGTAAGGGATCCCACCATTACTCTTGGTTGCCATTATAGATTCAATCATACATACTTTGAGCCTAGGAAGACACTTCAATGCCTGCATGGGCCAATCTCAAGCTTCCACGTGTCCACATTTTCATACTGATGTCAACATGATGTCATTTCCGATTACACGCATTTTCCAAATTGTAAAGACTCTAAACCATAAGTGTTATAACCCTAGATTTCGCCACACATGCTTACCTGGCATCAGGCCAACTCATATCCCTTCTTTGCCAAAACTCTGTTGAACAACTCTTTGAAAATCCTCTTGTGTAAAGGCCCACGCACCCTAACCCATTACTGCACGTGTGTACACGCTGGATGACTCACAACAGCCCATGTGTACCTACAAAAGCACGAAAAAAGGAAAGTTGTCCACGGGACAAAAAGCTATGGGTGAGTTAACTGAAACTCCCGGCCATGCATGGCCGAGGGTTCGTCCAAAAACCTAGCTCCTTCTAGCCTATAAAAGAAGGGGTAGGGGTACCATTTGGAGGAGGAAAAAATATAGCAAAGAAACTCTGCCCATTTACGTATTCCATTGTCCCAACCCTTTAGCCTTTCCTAATGCCAAAGGAGATTTAAAGCAAAACAGTTGAAGGAAAAAAGAAGAGGAGCCCAGGATCAGGTTCAAGGAGCAGTGGTCGGTCTCAACTTTTGTAAGTTGACTCATTTTAAGTAATAAAGAGAATGCTTTTCCCATCCCAATTCATGAACTTTCTATTGTTTGATTAGTTTATGTTTGATTTTCTAACCTGTTAGTATAGAAGTATCATGCATGCATAGTTGTTGTTTGTCTTGAGTGCAGGTCATCTTTGGAAGGAGCATTGCAAACAAGTAATCAAGCACAACGGAGGATCGACATCAAACGTCAATAACAAGGTAGGTGGATCTTTCCATGCATTTACTGAGAAAAGGGGATTTAAATCTAGGGATGTAGGTAGAAAGTGATTTCTATTCAGTCAAATCTGCATGCAAAGTCTAAACTCTATTTTCTAGTCCGTAGGGTGTTTTTCCCAACAACAAAATTGGTGACCGTACTGGGGAGAATACTCTTTATGGTTCCTGGAATTTGTTTTTTAGTTTTTGGGTAGTTTAAAGACTAGTATTTTCTTGTCTGTCTTTTCTTTTCATTTCTATAAGGTCTGAGCTAGCAGGGAGTCTGGTTTTCCATACCAGCTTTCTCTGAATTTTGCTTGAATGTGTTTTTCGAGACACACAGATGTACACGCGGCCTGCAACAGGCCTGCATGCGTGTACCCGTGCCCTATCCTCTTACAACCCGCGTGTGAACGCTAGCTGTAGAGATAGCAGTAGTGTGTTGGAGTTCAGAGAACCTTAGAGGCAGTTCTCCACTTCGCTGTCAGAATCACACATTCTCAGGGGGTTTTCTAGAATTCTGTCTAAGTCTTGTTTGCTAACAGTCCTATCTCAGATTGTTTTTTGCCTTATTATTTTTCCTTGCATTATTTGTTTTTCTGTTAGAAAGATTATCCAAGCCTTCAAGGGATCCTGATTATCAATACCAGAGGTCTCTTCCTGGTCTGGTCTGTCTGTTTTCATATTTTTCCTTAGAGTTTAGATATACATGCGGCCTGTACAAGGTCAGCCCGCATGTACACGCCCTCTGTTGTTGTTCAGCATGCGTTCGCACACGTTCTGTTTGAGTGAAAGTTGCGTGCTTGTACAGAATACTTTTTGTTCAGGGTGGGGCAGTCATCCCCTCCTTTGATAAGAAGTATTCCTCTCAAGTGTTTGAATCTATGTTTGAACAATTAGTAGCTTAGGATTATTTTTAGCCTTAGCTTGTTTTTTCTCATTTAAAACGTTGTCAGAAAAATAAAAAATAATTTTTTTGTTTTCTTATGGTTTTTAGACAAGCGTGAGAGTCATTGTTTTTACAATTGTCATTGTGTGATTCTTTAATATGATTCTTTGCGATCTACACTTTAAGCCAGAATTTTTTTTCTTGGTTTTTTGCTTGTCGATATTTTCCCTTTCTTGCTTTACTAGCACTTAAATAAATACAAAAATCTCTTTCTGTTTTCTTCTTTGGTTGAAGAGTGTGTTTTTGCATCATTATCTAGGGAGAAGTCTTTTATTTCATAAGTTTTTGCAGTTCACTTAGATCATAAGTAGCTCGTAGTCGAGTGAAATTCCTTCAAGTTTGATGTCCAAAATCTTAGAAAAATTAAAAATCTTTCTTTGTGAAAAGTTGTTGAAATTTTGCATTTAGTAACAGTTTTGTTTCCAGCTTTTTTATTCATTTTTTGCTTTCGTCTTTTACACATCATCAGTTTCACCCTCATACCCCTTGACATAAGACAAAGCCATAAAAGCAACGCTAATTTTAAAATCTACTAGACTTTTCTGTTTGTAGGGTTCACAAACTAGTTTAGGACTAGGGCCTTGGATTAGGTTGGAGAGGAAACTCTTCAAGGCCATTCAAAACCAAACATTGCAGTCTGAGATAGGGAGTGTCTAAGTCCAGTTCGTGGAAGTTATCCGGGACCCCCCTCTAACACAGGGGATAAACACGAGGTCGCGTGTGGGAAGGTAGCAGAGATAACCCCTCCAAAGCTGGATCAATCGTAGTGGAGAACACATATAGAGGGATTGTTTTGGGATTTCGTCGTTTGCATTTGCCACGGGGCTTCATGGGTCTCGAATCCGTTCGAGGTCCTCAGTTGTCTTCCAGACCATTTTCTCTCGATACCCTTGATAGGTTTCGGGCTCGATACCCTGCTCATTGTGGTCTACCTGACTTTTGACTGTACCCGCCTGGTGATTGTTCACGTGCTGGCAACCTAGTTGTCAATCTTTTTAGGGACATACATAGGTGACTGCGGGGGTATACCACGGTACCTAGGACAGACATTGGGCCACGCTTTGCAGAGTATACCCAGAGGGTGCTTCCGTGTTCGAGTTGCACTTGCACGGGTAAGTTGCTCTAGTGTTGGTTGTTGTAACTATTCTTCCAAATAATTTAGTGATTGCTTGTCTTATCTCTTAGGGGATTCTTTTTAGTGTGTGTTACTTTTGAACGTTTAGACTACCTTAGAGTGTCTTGGATCTTCTCACATAGTGGAGGATCCCGAGTTCTGCCGGTCACGAAGGCTTCTTGGCTTGCCGCCGGTTACAGTGGAGCCACCCCGCCACCATTAAGGCGGAAGCTAGACCAACAAGGGTCTTTTGAAGTGACCGGGTTACAAACCATTGTGCCCGAACAACCCCCGGAGGAATCGACCGTTTTGAACCTTGAAGCAACTGCTCTTGGCTCGGTTGAAACCACAACCACTGATATCTTGGCACCATTTATTGTACCAATCCAATTTCATGAACGCCAGATAGTGCCTCACACAGTAATGGAAAGAAATGTTGTTACTTCTTCTGGGAACTCTTCAATTCCCATCACGATTGTCACCATAGGAGAGTCATATCCTAACCTACCATCGTCGGTCCGAGCCACCATGGTCTCGGCCGCAACTACGTCGCACAGTGGACCGAACCCATCTATGGCAGCAGCCACAACCCCCTTCACACCTAGTGCGACAGGCCCTTCGTTCTCATATGGTATGCCTAGTTCGGGTACAAGTCCTGTACTAACCTACTCCACTTTACAGACTTTGGGTCTGGGGGCAGGGAGCTCTAGCGCTCCTCTGCAAGGTCACTTTGGGGGCACTCCTGTCCCTTTTAATGCTTTTCCTTATGCAGGAGGTCATATCCCTCCTTCATCCCCTTCGCTCGGTGGTTCGCATCAACAATCTATCGGGCAACCTACACACAACAATTTATTTGGAGCAGGGAGTTAGGGACCACCTTCGCATAGTATGCCGGTAGGTTCGACACCGTTTTCTTGGAACGGAACGTTTGGTAACAACACATTCTCGTCATCCGCTTTCCTGACTGGGGGCAACCCCATTTTTGGACAATCTACTCCTGCACAGGGTATTATTCCTGCACAGGGGGCACACATAGCAGGACCTTGGAATTAAGGGAAAGGATCCGTTCCCTCCTCTGAAATGTCGTTCTGGGGTAATTCTTTCAACAATCAATGGAACCTCGGACAGATTACTATGCCTATCCCCATGGGACCGGCATGGGGTAATCCTTCCCAAAGTCCTTTGAATACAATGCATGCCCAACACTCTATGTCCTTTTTGGGAAATTAGTCGATGATGTCTCCACAGATGAAAAATCCTTACGCTGGTCAGGGCCATGGTTTCTACCAGAATCCGGTCCAGTAGCCAAAATTTTCCTGGCAACCTGGTGCCAGTCAAACTCCAGGACCCTTTTTCCCAGGTTATTAGCAGCAACCCAAACTACCACTCCTGGTGACTTTACACTTGTCAAATTTGACAAGGTTGTTGAATGACCCCATTTGTCACGATCCGTGTTGGCCTCCGATGTCGATGAAGTTGCCTTCGCATTCCAAAGTTCGAGGCCAAGCCTAATGAAGATCCAGGTGATCATGTGACTACCTTTCAAACTCCAGGACCCTTTTTCCTTTTTCCCAGGTTATCAGCAGCAACCCAAACTACCATTCTTGGTGACTTTACACTTTCCAGATTTGACAAGGTTGTTAAATGACCCCATTTGTCACGATCCGCGTTGGCCTCTGATGCCGATGAAGTTGCCTTCGGGCATTCCAAAGTTCAAGGCCAAGCCTAATGAAGATCAGGTGATCATGTGCCCAACACTCTATGTCCTTTTTGGGAAATCAGCCGATGATGTCTCCACAGTTGAAAAATCCTTACGCTGGTCAGGGCCATGGTTTCTACCAGAATCCGATCCAGCAGCCAAACTTTTCCTGGCAACCTGGTGCCAGTCAAACTCCAGGACCCTTTTTCCCAGGTTATCAGCAGCAACCCAAACTACCATTCCTGGTGACTTTACACTTGCCATATTTGACAAGGTTGTTGAATGACCCCATTTGTCATGATCTGTGTTGGCCTCCGATGCCGATGAAGTTTCCTTCGGGCATTCCAAAGTTCGAGGCCAAGCCTAATGAAGATCCAAGTGATCATGTGACTACCTTTCATCTTTGGTTCTCATCTACCTCATTGAAAGATGACTCCGTACAGTTGTGATTGTTTCAACGTACTCTCATTGGGAGTGCCGCGAAATGGTACATCGAGCTCGATCGCTCAAGATACCCTTCTTTTGGCGAACTGGCGATGGCCTTCCTTAACCATTTCCAATTACCTATGAGATATGATGCTGGCACAGAGTTGCTCCCCAATTTCGAACAGATAACAACGGACCATATCTCTGATCATATCTGAGAGTGGAGACGCTGGAAGAGTTTAATCAAGGTACTAGTCCCACCAACATTCCTTCTTGAGTGGTTCCTTAAGTCTTTGGTCCCACAGTTATCCAAAGACGTCGCGACATCTAGAGTTTTCTCCGAAGAAGATGCCATCATGAGGGCTCAATAGTTTGAGCTCATCTATTCTCAGTCTGGTTTATTATACAACATCTTTCCAGATGCGCCAGGTTTGATACTGGATAAAACTAGACAAAGAGCTGGACCACATGCCGATGGTATTGTTGGTTCAACACAAACCAAGCCCGCTGAGAAATTAACAAAGCAGTTGCAACAGTTATCCATACAACACACACCGGCCAGCCAAACTACTTCTTTGGCTACTCCCCCTACCCAAACGTCGGAAGTACACACCGTGCAGTCGACTAACCCAAAGGCCACCCAGCAGCCTGAAGGGAAGAAAAAACAACGAAACAAGGGTAAGGGGGATAAAAAACCCACTGATAATGCTGGCGGGGACAACACATAAAAATGAAAGGCGAGGTATCCATGCAACTTGTGCACAGAAGACCACCCGACCCATATTTTTCCTCGACTTGCAGAGGCCCAAAAGTTTGTCACACAGCAACAACAAGCAGTGTTGACTAATCCCTTTCAACATGGGAAAAATCTAACTCAAGCATCTACAAGCATAGAAGGGGGCAGCCAAGAAACCTGCCCACCTCCAAACAATCCCTCATTCGTGAACGTGTATATGGTTAGGGGTGATGCCTTCATATCAACTAGAGCGCACGATTATAGTAAACCAAGTGCTTCTGAGAAGGGTAAAGAAGTTGATCTCCCATCTCTTCCTCTACAGATTGAGAAGACATTGGGAGAAACAATGACATGCATTCCAAAGGGTGCATTTAAAAAATCTTCTCACAACCCAAACTCAAGGGCCACCCAGAATTACTTTGTGGTGGAAGATTTATCACAAACCCCTTGTGTGATGTCTACTTTGGAGGTCCTCCAAAGCTGACCTGCTCAGAGGAAAGCCTTGTTAACCGCTTTGGGCTCTACTGAGACTTGTAATCCGGGTACCATCATGTTAGATACAACCGACTTAAAACCTCGTCTGCCTTACCACGTAGTGTTTCAGATAGTAGTGGCTCATCCCACAAAAAATTTTACTCGGAATATCTTCCGCACGGTGGTCGACGAGGGTGCCTCGACATGCGTTATGTCATTAGCATGTTGGAAGGCCATTGGCCAGCCCGCTTTGTCTCCCTCACCTACTCTCCTCATTGCTTTCGATGGTCGTTCATTCCGACCACATGGCATCGTTTCTTCTTTCCCTGTGTAGTTAGGAGGGAAAACCGTGTGTGTCGAAGTAGAGGTAGTCGATGCTCCCCTCGACTATAACCTCTTGTTAGGACGGAGTTGGACTTATGCTATGCAAGCTATCGTTTCTACAGTTTTCTAAGTCTTGTTGTTTCCACACGAGGGCTGGATAGTGACCATCGATCAATTGTCTTTCTTCGGACCTGACCCAGCTTTGGGGGCATCCACGGTCCCGATGATTGATAATACTCAACCAGGTGTCCTTAACGTAGGAGTTGGTTTGTGCCCATCCTTGATGGGTACCTTCGATTACCCACCTCCTCACGACAATATCAAATTTATATCTAATCACCATAAGGTTGAGATTTTTCAAGTTTCGTCGTTTCGCATGACTTACTTTGAGGATCCTTGGATTTTTCCTTCCCCATCAGCCGCGATGGATGAGACAGGGCACCCAGGCATTTCCATTCCCTTATCTTCCACTGAGGTAGCGTACTCTTTAGTCCAACAAGCTTCAGATAACCCTGATCCGACTCCTGCATAAGAGTTAGATCCACTTCTAGGGCCTATTTGGGCTCAGGGTTCTCTCGCTAACGTCGTATCGTTAGACTTAGTCTTGCCTTCTGATGAAGCAGTAATCGAAGCAATGACTAGTCCGGACAAACCTTGGGAAGATATTCATCACAGTTCATATTTTCTCCCAGAGTTAAGCCTAATCGAAGCAGGAGAATTCACCGTTACCATGACGGGAGATAAGTCGTGTCCTATTAATCTCTTAGCTACACATGAAATTTATGCTGAGGGAAATATGGCGACTATCGCTGAAACTATACCAATCAACATCTCTCAAAACCCTGGTGTCGTGGAGAATGTCTTCGTCGGAGCGTATTGCTCCCTCGAAGAGATTCAAATTTACACGGATCTTTTCAAAGAATTTCACGACGTTTTTGCCTGGTCTTATGAGGAAATGCCAGGTATCGATCCAAAAATAGTTGAACATGAAATCACAACGTATCCTGATGCCAAGCCTGTTCAACAAAAACTTCATCCAGTTAATCCCAAGAAAGCAGCAACCATCAAGATTGAGGTTGAGAAATTGCTAAAGGCAGGTTTTATTTATCCTATCCATTTGACTCAATGGGTGTCAAATCCTGTGCCGGTCAATAAAAAACAAGGCACGATTCATGTATGTACCGATTTCCGTGATTTAAACAAGGCATGTCCCAAAGATAATTTTCCAACATCATTCATTGACTAGATCATTGATGAATGTGTTGGTTGTGAAGCCTTTTCTTTCATGGATGGTTTTTCGGGATATAATCAAATCCAAATCAAACCCAAAGACCAACATAAAACGACATTCATTTGTCCGTGGGGTACATTCGCATATCGTAAGATGCCTTTTGGCCTTAAAAATGTTGGAGCCACATTCAAGCGGGCCATGTCTTTTTCTTTTCATGACCTCAAGCATATAGTCGAGGCCTACCTAGATGATTTAGCATCATTATCTCGCAAGAGAACGGATCATCCCATACACCTTAGACTAATCTTCGAACGCTATCACTACTTTAGGATTTGCTTGAATCCAAACAAGTGCAACTTCTGCGTAACGTTAGGACGTTTGTTAGGTTTCATCGTATCAACAACAGGGATCATGGTCGATCCTCTTAAGGTGGAGGCAATAATCCAGTTGCCCTCCCCACGCACAATCCTACAACTTCAGAGTCTACAAGGCAAGGCGAACTTCTTACGACGCTTCATCGCCAACTATGCCGAAATCACCAAGGGATTTATGTGTTTACTAAAGAAAGACATTCCTTTTTTCTGAGACGAAGCCACTCAACGCTCTTTCGACGCATTAAAACACGCCCTCACAACTGCACCTCTGCTACGGCCACCTAACTATAACAAAGATTTCTTATTATATATGGCTGCCGCAGAGTCAACCATTGGCATGGTTTTAGTTTAGGAAGATGATTCGTTCTCAAAATACGTGATCTATTACCTGAATCGAGGCCTCGTAGGACTGGAACTCAATTATTCTCATATAGAAAAACTTGCGTTGGTAGCAGTTCATGCTGTTCAACGGTTTCGTCACTATGTTCTGTTTCGCAAGACCACTGTCATTGCTATCGTGAATCCATTCCAGTACATGTTGACACGATGAGTTATAGGTGGAAAAATTAGTAGATGGATAGTCATCCTCCAAGAATTTGACTTAGACTTCGTTTCAGCAAAGTCCAAAAAGTCATTGGTCTTCACAGAGCTTATTTCGGATCTTCTGGTTGAGTCAGGTGACATTGTGCCTGAGGAATTGCCTATCCTGGGAGATATGTTTTTGATTACATCTTCAGATCCCTGGTACAGAGATATACTTATCTATCTCCAGACTTTGAAGTGCCCCACCTCTTCTTCTGGTGACGAGCGTCGGCGGATACGCCATCAGGCTAAGAATTATCTCATAAGTTGATGATACATTGTATCAGAGAGGTGTAGATTGTGTCTTACGTCGATGTCTCACACATGAGGAGGTTGTCATCGTGCTCAACGATTGCCATACTGGAGCTTGTGGCGGTCATTTTTCTGGGTTGGCAACAACCCAAGAGATTCTACGAGTAGTTTACTTCTGGCCGACACTTATCAAAGATTGTATCGAATCGGTCAAGAAGTGCCATCCGTGCCAAATCTTCTCTTGGAAGATGAGGGCACATCCTGCTCCTATGTTTCCTGTCATCACAGTTGGTCCCTTCACTAAGTGGGGGATTGATTACACTACTTGCAAACCCCCGTCAGCAAGGGGGCACCGCTATATCATCATAGTTGTCGACTACTTCACTAAGTGGGTTGAAGCTATGCCAACGTTTAAATATGATGGAGAGATTGTAGCTCTCTTCTTATTCAACCAGATCATAGCAAGGTTCGACGTCCCGAGAGAGATTGTCACTGACCATGGTAGTCACTTTCAGAACCAAATGATGACCGAATTAACATCAAATCTTGGGTTACGGCAAGAGCATTCATCACCTTACTACCCCCAACCCAATGGGCAGGTGGAAGCTGTAAACAAAACTCTTAAGACTATTCTACAGCAAACTATCAACTCAACCAAGTCAAATTGGCATTTGATGTTATACTCGGCATTATGGGCTTATCGAACATCTGTTAAGACTGCAACCGGTTTCTCACCTTTTCAACTCGTTTACGAGCTGGAGGCAGTCTTGCCCATCGAATGTCAGATCCCATCTCTAAGATTGGCAGTACAATTATTGCCAAACACTTCTCCACTGGAAGAACGGTTAGTACACCTTAAGAAGCTCAATGAGCAGCGTCGCGATGCGGCCCTGGCCAACGAAGCTCACAAACATAAGGTCAAGTGTCAGTATGATAGGTCCGTTCATCTCAGATTTTTTCTGAAGGTGACCTTGTCCTGGTCTATGACCAAGATAAGGACCCCCCGGGGGCAGGCAAGTTTAAACCCATGTGGTTCGGACCCTTCATCATAAAAGAGGTATTAAAAAAGGGCACTTATCTTTTGGTTGATTTTGAAGGGAATGCTTTGGTGGAGCCTAGAAATGGGCTCTACCTCAAGAAGTATTACTCATAGACAAGTCACTGTGGGTAACTTTTTGTAACATATGTATAGTCTTTGTACTATTACTTTTTAGTTTCTTTTAAGTGTTATGGATGTGTCATTGATGTTATCTTTCGTCAATATGGTAGATGTCAAGTGATCCTAAGGTGTTCGTTGGGTATGCAGACGGTGCTAGTCGGCACACGCGGAGGCTTACCTCCGCAGCTTGGGTAATCTTTACACCTCATGGCTAGTTGTTATCTTCCGGAGGTATATGCTTAGATGACACCACAAATAATGTTGCCGAGTATAGTGCAGTTATTGAGTTTTTTCGTGACACCTTGTCATTGGGTATCTCTCATCCCCGGGTCTATCTCGACACTCAACTGGTTGTGTCATAGCTAAACAGAGTATATCGGGTTCATGATCCAACTTTACACCGATGATTCCTTAGGGTACGTCTTTTAGAACGAAACTTTGATTATATTACATATTTTCATGTTCCTAGGAGATTAAACCAAATTACAGATACTTTAGCTAATCAAACTTTAGATTGTCATCTTGCACACATATGAAAGAACGTTTACATAAGCATGTAAATACATTTTTGCACACATGATCCATAAGACACAAAAGATCAAAAATATATATATAACATCATAAAACAACCAGAGTACATAGATGGATGCAAGCGCCTAAAAAATGGGACTAATAACGAGTCACAGGGCTTATGCCCTCAAAAACTATATACAAGTAAGTGCTTCTGGCACGTAAAAAGTCTAAATAAGTTCAGGGCCTATGGGCCCTATTATAATAGTCCACAACATGGGATAAACGCCCCCACTACATGAGGCTGCATGGATGGCAGTAGGTCCTCTATCTCTGCCATCGGGACTGTGCGAGTGAGTGCAGTGAAGTTCCACTCAACTCGTCTAAGGACTCTCTCAGCCTCCCCGGCTGGGAGGTTCCCTGCTACTACTGCTCCTCTGGCAGCGGCAGCTGCGACTTCTGGCCGAGGATGACACTTGTTCCGTGCGTAATCGGCAGGTCGCATAGGTCCCACATCTGCATACAACAAACGTTTACTCGTCAAATACTCTGGAATACAAAAAAAAATGATATATATCACAAAAATGACATAAAAATTACATATGCAAACAAAAAAACTAAAAAGGTGGAGACTTACCCATCTCCCCTCTCTCCTCACCAGGAGGCACAGGTATCTCAGGATCTCTAGAAAAATCTATCCCTGCATATGGGTATTCCTTGATCACAGGGATCTATCGTGACAGCCACGCAAAGAAGTCATCATCGAAGGACTCAATGGTCCTTCCACCACCCTGTTGTGGCAGTAACACTGCCCATCTACACACTACAGGAAATGAGGCCTGGTGTCCTCGTACTACTTCTCGAGGGCTAAAGCTCAGAACTCTCTCAAAGAAAAATGAACACAAGATCGTCCCGAACCCAAAATTCCTTTGTGTCTGTTGTTGGCAATCTGTCAATTGCCTCTTCATGCACTCCAGTAATGTGGTACTCCAGTCAAAAATATGTGCATTCAAGCACTGGATCGCACAGTTCATCTGTGCGCGAGAAGCCTGATGCAAGGCTGCAGAACCGGTAATCTGCCCAATTAGTAATAATATTGCCTTCAACGATAGGTTAGTGATCTTACTGATAGGTACCTGGGAGCCCGCATGATTAGTCCCAGCCTCATAGTGCTTGGCTATCACTTCCGATATCTTACTCGGTCCCGCAGGAAACATCCTGAAGTTGACTGGTTCCCCTCTCCTTGAGAGGCCAGTCAAAAAATAGATATCTTCGGTGGTGGGTACCAGTGATTGCCCCTCTAACATAAAAGCCTCTGCATCAGGGTGCCAGTAGTAAATCAATGCATTCAGTAGCCTTGTTTGTGCGTGCATAAATGGACACAGAAAGAACTTCAGTAAACCGCATTGCATCAACACGACCACAACATTCGGATCTCCCGCAACCAACTCACTAATTGCTTCATGCTCCCTTTCCCTCCATTGGACATACATCCTGCCAACACAACAAGGTTCAAGAGGGTCAGCACTTGCCTTTTAATTCTTTTTTCTACAAAGGGGGGGTCCACGTGAGCTGTAGAGGCGACAGTTGCGTGTACACGCAGGCAGCGTTTACTCTGCCCGAGTGTACACGTGGCCTGTCTAGAGATAGCCCGCGTGTACCTAGGGCCGACTTTTTTAAGGTCGACGCCCACCCAAAAAATGAACTTAAAGACAAAATTGAAGAATTGAATAGCTAGATAAGGGAGTTTGTACTTACTTGGTCCAAGCGGAAGTTCGTTTCGTCCACAGTAGCTCCCAGAATCACCGTTTTTAGCAAAGGGGGTCTTTTGGCTCCAGAGTCAATTTCCAAATCAACAATGGTGATAATGAGCTGCCAGCTTCTATTTATAGACTTTTTGGCCTCTTTTTGTCACTTTTTTGGCCTCCCTTATCAGTTTCTTTATA
>JASDQU010372979.1:33168-43800 GCA_032191745.1 Picea mariana
GTTCAGCACATCAGTAAAGATTGGTAATGTATTTCGGCCATCAGATGCTCTTCTGACCTCACACATTAGGGGGCATCTATTATAACCCTAAATTGCACCACACATGCTTACCTGGCATCAGGCCAACTCATATCCCTTCTTTGCCAAAACTCTGCTGAACAACTCTTTGAAAATCTTGTGTAAAGGCCCATGCGCCCTAACCCATTACTGCACGCATGTACACACTGGCTGACTCACAACAGCCCGCGTGTACCTACAAAAGCACGAAAAAATGAAAGTTGCCGACAGAAAAAAAAAGCTATGGGTGAGTTAACTGAAACTCTCGGCCATGCATGGCCAAGGGTTCGTCCAAAAACCTAGCTCCTTCTAGCCTATAAAAGAAAGGGTAGGGGTACCATTTGGAGGAGGAAAAAATATAGCAAAGAAACTCTGCCCATTTACGTATTCCATTGTCCCAACCCTTTATCCTTTCCTAATGCCAAAGGAGATTTAAAGCAAAGCAATTGAAGGATAGAAGAAGAAGAGCCCAGGATCAGGTTCAAGGAGTGGTGTCCGGTCTCAACTTTTGTAAGTTGACTCATTTTAAGTAATAAAGAGAATGCTTTTCCCGTCCCAATTCATGAACTTTTTATGGTTTGATTAGTTTATGTTTGATTTTCTAACCCATTAGTATAGAAGTAGCATACATGCATAGTTGTTGTTTGTCTTGAGTGCAGGTCATCTTTGGAAGGAGCATTGCGAACAAGTAATCAAGCACAATGGAGGATCGACATCAAACACCGGTAACAAGGTAGGTGGATATTTTCATGCATTTACTGAGAAAAGGGGATTTAAATCTAGGGATGTAGGTAGAAAGTGATTTCTATTCGGTCAAATCTGCATGCAAAGTCTGAACTCTATTTGCTAGTCCGTAGGGTGTTTTTCCCAACAACAATAGGGAAAAAGACACGTGAATGGAGACAGAGGCATGAAGGAAAATTTTTCATGAGAGTGGGAAGATCTGTTAACAGTCTGCCAAATATGTTGGACAAGACATGACATATAACAAGATATATAGCATCACATTCTCCATCCCACACCCCTCATCATTCCCCTGTCTACAACCATCAGAGTATAACAATCATTTCCCTCAACGTGTTATTTCACTCATGTCCTGGATCTTAATAGATTGGGCTAGGTGTGAATAGTCATGTCACTCCCTTTATTGTCTCAGAAGACACATTTTGAGTTTCTATAGAAAGAGCAGGGAGGTTGTGGCTAAACCATTATGCAAATAATCTAGTTTATGTTGATACAACTACTCTAATGCCTAATATAGCAGATGATGATCCACCTATGAAAACTTCTTTCATAGGAAGAGATCATCAACCATCCTGGCTACAGATGTGGGGAAAACTTGTTCTATTCATCGTTATGTGAAGAATGTCCTTCTCGGGTATCATTATCACAATGAGGAAGATAAAAGGGTGTTTGGGAGTCCACCCTAATGTACAATTGTATCAATTGACCGGTCTGAGGAAACAACTCGAGGTAGGAGATTTCAAGCTCCAGTCATTGATACCCTGCACCGAAAAGTGGTGAGGTATAAGTAGGAGGTGTGGGTAGGCCTTTCAACCAACCAAAAACTTAAGTCATTCCATGGTTGAACAGGCCCACCACTGCATAGGAATACCTCATTGATCCAATTAAAAAAAAGACATGTCTTGAGGCTCAAACAAACGAAAGAGACACACCCAACTAAGCACCAACGCGTCAACTTTGGGAGTAAAAAATTATGTTTACCCATGTTAAAATAAATTATATATTGAGAAGCTTTAATTCGTTAATATGTCAAGCACAGTATCAATTATCTGACAAAATAGAATTGATTTTCAAGTAGTATGGGTACGAGCAAGTGGTTTTCCCTCTAAATCGGAGAATCTATAAATCGAGAGAGAAAGATCATTTGTAGGGTCTACATTTTGGGGAATTGAAGATTTTCTTATATTCGAGTTGTCTTATCAAAGACCCCCTTAGACATAGACCAATTTTGAGGACTGCAAGATGCAAGAGATTCATCCTTTGCATTATGCTTTAGTCTTTTATTCTTTTTGTGTATGTGCTATGTCCCTCTCATTTCATGGCTTCTTGTATCAGATCCCCATTAATAAAATCTCGAGAAACAAGTTTTATGACCTGTACAATGTGACTGTGTGTTGTATAGATTATGATGTTGAAGTGATTTCCTCTGAATTTATGACCACTTCATGTATTTTTTTCATGTGTTTAATGATGTGCAGAGGGTACCTCCATGTATTTAAGCATACAAAAATGTTCATTGTTTGATGCATATTTTAATGATCTGATATATTTTTCAAAAATATTGAATTCTTAATTGCTCAACACGTTATTTTTTCCATATGCTATGAGATTCAAGAACATCTCGAGTGATAACATCTTAAATGGCTTTGTTGTTGGGGCACAAAATTTGAAATTGTTTTTCTTCAGGGATACGACATTGTAGATCTGGTACTCGAAGATGAACGAGTTCATACACTTGGATATTAAGTTATTTCACCTACTGAATTCACAAGAAGAATATATGTCATCTAACATAATATATACCAAAAGAAATCCATATCCTGAGTGTACTCCAGTATACTCAGACCCTGAGAAGCTTGCGACTTGGAGAAATCTCAGGGAACGTCAAGTATCTTCACCTCCAAATAACCCTAATTTGGGAGCTTCTCATTCTGTTGTTCATGTAGGTAGTGAATTTTTGGATCCTGTTGATATATCTGTCGATTCTATTTCTGCTACTAAGCTACCTTCTAAGCCCTTAATAGATCTACGAAATTTGTCTTTAGGATTCTATGAAGAATCAATCTCCTCCTTTAAACTCTTTATGAAAAACCCTATCGTCCCTCCATCTATTTTATCCCATAACATTATCTTGCAAAACCTTATGGCTAATTTAGGATGAGGGAGAGTCGAGGGAAATCAACCTCCCCCACCACCTTTAAACCCCTGGGTCATGGCCCGATTCGTCCCTCTAAATATGTCTTCTCATGTCCATGACCTACCTGAAAATTAACTAAAGTTGTTACCCAAATACAATGGTGAACCATCCCTTTCTCCTGAAGAACACCTTGTTGCCTTCCATGATTTTACTGATAACTTGTTCATGGAGCATGATGATGTATTCATGAGGTTTGTTTTACAAACCTTAGAAGGATATTTTTGTAAATGGTTCAGATAACTCTCCATTGCCTCTATTGATAGTTGAATGGATCTTGAATCTACATTCATGAAGCAGTGGGGGGAGAAGAGGAACAACATGTATTATTTTATTGAATTAGGATCCCTTAACAAAAAATGAAACGAGTCTGTTGTTGAATTTAACAGAAGAAGGTTTAACAAGATTTACAAAAATATTCCAAGGGAAATAAAACCTTGGCAACAAGCAACCAAGGTCACATATGATGGGATTTTGAAGTAGATTTTTCCATGGAATTAAGAGAAAGAAGAGCACTCGACTTGTTGATAATGTAAGATGATGCAATAGACATTAAGGAAAATACGATCGAATCAGGAAAAATGAAGCAAAAATATGATCAAGAAGACAAGAAGAAGATCAGAGAAGATGGTAACCCTCTAAACCCAACTAAGGATTCTCATGAAGCTCAAATAGATGAAATGTCTAGACTAATAAGAAATATGACAAATAATATGTCTAGATTTGAAACCCTAATAAAGTCCCTCAAGATGTCTAGGAGAATAGTAATGCTAATAAAGTCCCTCAAGATGTCTAGGAGAATGAAAGTCCCTCAAGAAAGAGGGGTGAGAAACCCTAACCAGTTTAGGAGGCCTTTTAATCCTCAAATCATGAGGAGGGAAATAAGAAATGATGAGCAACCCATTCATCCTCCTTTTCGAACTAATGATAAGAATAACCTAGTAGAAGAAGAAACAGATGAAGGATACATTGATAATCTATAAGACATACACTTGTTGCAAAAGGAAAATAATATTGTGCACCTAATTCAAAATGATTATGAAGACTCTCTCAACATTAAGAGGCCAACCCTAAAAAATGAATCCAGTGAAGAAGTATTATTCTCTTCTCAGTATAGAATGTTTGCTGACACACTACAGGCTAAGATGCATAGGAAGTATGATCTCAGGCTTAGGTAGAAAGTTGTTAACTAGGAAAACCAACCACAACCTAAGAATATTAGCTCAAGTCTTTCTAAGGATAAAGTCAAAGAACTAAAAAATAATATCAAGATAGCAGAAGTTAATGAAACTTCAAAAGCATAAAAGGACGTAAATTAGCTTGAGGAATCAGTTTTATCCTTCAATTTTGAGAAAGAACTATCCAAAATCAAGATCTTGGTCCCATTGGTCGAATTGGATAAAAATCCCTCATACCATTAGAAAATTGAAAAAGTCATGCATGGAAATATCCCAACAGGTCCACCTGACACTATGAATTTACAATTTGAGTCTCCTACTATAGTATTTTGTCCTCATTTAGATGAAAAGAGGAGTCAGTTGCACCTTTCTATGTGACCTTGAATATCCATCACAAGATGCTACACAATTGTATGCTTGACTCTCGTGCATCTCATGACCTCATGCCAAAAGTGGTAATGGAGAAGTTGGGGTTAGAAATAACTAGTCCTTAACATGATCTCTACTCTTTTCAWGATAGGAAAGTGAAGTGTGATGGATTGATTAAAGACATGGTAGTCACTTTGGCTCAACTTCCTGTTAAGATAATTATGATGGATGTGGTGGTAGTTGATGTACCTACAAACTATGGGATACTGCTATCCATAACTTGGGCTAGAAAGCTAGGAGGTATGATGCAGATGGAMTTGACCTATGCCACTATGCCAATCTTTGGAGGAGAAAATAGAATATTATACAGAGAGATTTGTTTTTCCTATGTATTCATTGACGTAAATAACTCTGTAAATCACCCCATATATGTTGTTGATGAAGACCTAGGTTGTTGCATCCTCTCTGTAAATGAAGAGTGTAAAGAATCGTTGGCTCCAATCAGTCATGTTCTGATCCCTGCCCAAGGGACACAAGGTATATGGAAAATGTACTTCGATGGAGAATATTCAAAAGAGGGAGTGGGATTTGGAGTAGTCCTCATTTCCCCCTAGAAATAAGAAATCCATTTTTCCTACAAATTGGAATTTGAAGCTACTAATAACGCATTTGAATATGAAGCCATGATTCTGGGTTTGGAAGCAACAAGGAATATGAAGATTATTAAGTTGGTATCCTTTGGAGATTCAGAACTCGTGATTCAATAATTCAAAGGTGGCTATCAGACAAGGCACCCTAGGATGAGATCCTACATAAATTAGGTATGAGATTTAATTGATAATTTTTACAAAGCTTTTAATATCACTGGTGTCTCAAGAGAATTTAACTAGCAAGTTGATTCCTTAGCAATAACATCCAGTACTTTCAAAGCTTCTGCCATACCTCAGATGAGATATGTGATTGATATGAGGTATAGACCTTCCATTTCTGATAATATAAAGTATTGACAAGTCTTTGAAGATGACCAATAGATCAAAATATTCTTGGAGGTCATAGATGAATTTTCCAACACATATGTGGATTTAGATGATGAAGAAAAAGAAGAAATAATGGCCGAATTAAAGATGCAAATGACCTATGAGTTCAATGAGTACACAGATGGTCACAAATTCCTCTAAGTGAAGAATAATTTTATTCCTAAAGGACTAGTTCCCCTAGAAAATTTTTTGGATAGAAATGATGTTCCCATAAAACCTACAATCATGCCCAAAGATGATAATGCTGAAGAATACAACAATGGGACAGAGAAAAAAACAAAACTCATAACACTGTCCAAAGAAATCTCCCCCAATCACAAGGTTGAATACATGTGGTTGTTCAAGAAATACATAGATGTGTTTTACTGGAAATATGAATACCTATATACATATGATACTAACATCATACAACACAAGATACCGCTCAAGCTTGGTACTAAGCCTTTTATGCAAAAGTTAAGACAAGTCAAACCCTTGTTGCTACCAACCATTGAGAAAGAGGTGAGGAAGTTAATTGATGCTCAAATCACCATTCCCCTTATATATTTTGAATGGGTAGAGAATTTGGTCCTAGTTAGGAAGAAGAGTGGAGAGATAAAGCTATGTGTGGACTTCATAAACATGAAAAAATTCTCACTAAAAGACAACTATCCATTGTCCAAAATGGATCATATACTTCAAAAAGTGGTGGGAGCAAATAGAATTTCCATGATGGATGGTTTCTCAAGATATAATTAGGTAGAAATTCATCTTGATAATAGGGAAAAGACAACCTTCACCACCCCATGGGGAACTTTCGTGTATGGTAAAATGCCCTTTGGTTTGATAAATACAAGAGCTACATTTCAGTGGGCCATGATAGATTCATTTTCATATATCTGGATGACATGACTGTCTTATCCAAGAAAAATGATGAACACATCGAGCACTTGAAGTAGACCTTTGTGAAATACAAAAAGTTTGGCTTGTCTTTGAATCCAAATATGTCCTACTTTTCCATGACTGAAGGTAAGGTTTTAGGCCATATAGTATCAAAAGAGGGGATGAAAATAGACCCAGAGAGAGTAGAAGCAATAAATCATATTGCTATACCAAGAAATAGAAAGGAATTACAATATTTCCTAGGTAGAATCGACTTCCTAAGAAGATTTATCCCCAACATTGTTGAGACAGTTAGGCACATCACTAACATGTTAAAGAAAAATCATGAAATAAAGTGGATCCTTGAAGCCAGATAATCCTTTCGTACAATCAAATAAGCCTTGGGAAAATCATCGTAAGGACTTTTTCATGTTCTCTTTTTCCTCCGAGAACACTATAGTTGTTTTCTTGCTGCAAAAAAATGACGAAAGTCAAGACTAACCTATAATGTTCTTCAACAGATCTTTGAGAGATGTCAAATTAAGGTATATTAAGTACCTAATAGTGTTATTAAATATATTCTCACACAACCTGACAATGAGGGAAGAAAAGGAAAATGGACTTCCAAGAAGCAGGAGTATGATTTGGAGATAAAACCCACCAAGATGGCAAAAGGACAAGGGCTGGCTAAAATTATAGCTGAATCAAATTATCAAGCTATTGATATAAATCTTGCGACACCAAACATCACAGGAGTTGGGGAAAAAGAATATGAGGCACAAGATCCAATTTCTAAAGTTAGCCTCAAGTTATCTGAATCTAATTGGTACAAAGACATATTTTTTTACCTTCAACACCATAATTTCTCACTTTTATGGGACAAATCCAAGGCTAGATCCATCAAGCTCAAAGATGTGAAGTACTGTATTGTGGGAGAAAATTTGTTTTGGAAGGACCCAGTAGGAATATTGTTGAACTTTCTTACAGAAGAAGAGACTAAGGAGATCATCATTGAATTTCATAAAGGGATATGTGAAGGTCATCATTCCTGGAGAGCCACCACATATAAAATCCTCAAAGATAGTTATTATTGGCCCTCGTTATTTTATGATGTAAACCATATGGTTATAGCCCATGTGAAATGCCATATGTTTGCAGGTAAGTAGGAATTGCAACCTCTTCCTCTTAGACCTATCCATGCAGAAACACCTTTCCAATAGTGGGGTCTAGATTTCATTGGTGAAATTCACCCAAATTCAAGTGGGCAACATAAATGGATCCTAACTTCCACATACTACTTCACGATGTGGGTGTAGTCAATCCCCACTGTGACAAAAACTAATTCAATCATCATGAAGTTCCTAGAAGAGAAAATTTTATCAAGAATTGGATACCCCAAGAAGATCATAACCGATAATTCCCAAGCTTTCAAATATGCCAAAATACTACAACTTTATCAACGGTACAACATAGAGTTGGGACACTCCATTGCATACTATCCACAAGGGAATGGCTTGGTTGAGTCATCCAACAAAATTCTTACAAAGATCATCAAAAAGGCACTGTCCCAAAACAAGAAAGCTTGGGATTCTCACCAAAAATATGTAGTCTGTGAAGATAGGGTAAGCATCAATAGGTCTCTTGGTACATATCCATTTCAGTTGGTAAATGGGTTGGAAGATATATTCCCCATACAACTCAGTATTCCCGTGATGAAACTGTTGCAAGATGAGGAGGCAAATTCAAATGATATGTATAGGAGAATCAATCAACTGATTGAATTTTAGCAGGTGAGAGATCAAGTACAACTTAGATCTCAAAATCATCAAGCAAGAATGAAAGAAATATTTAACAAGAGATCCAAGGAGAGAATCTTTATGACAAGAGATCTAGTTTTAAAGTGGGATTCCATAAGAGAAGAAAAAGGAAAGCATGGAAAATTAGACAGCCTCTGGCTTGGACCATTCTAGGTCATTGTAGTTATGGATAACAACTCATACAATCTTGTGCAACTGGATGGAGAAGTATTTTGAGATACCGTCAATCGGAAGTTCCTCAAAAATTTCTTGCAATACTGAATGTTGCAAGATTCCTCACTCTGTATATAAATACTATTTTTTTTCATTCATGTTATCTATTTTTAATTTTACTTCATTCACCATATTTTAAACAAGTAAAAATTAGGGTTTCAAAATTTAAGTTGTTGAGCAATTTTGTTTCACTTCTCGAATCCGTTTTTTAGGTGCACAGATAATACTTTATTTGGATGCAGACTCCATAAACCAAAAAGAAAAGGCACTTGGTCTATATTTCGCAAAATTCCATAGGGGTATGTTGTCCCCGTTGGAGCCGATATTAGAACTAATTTTTGTTCCAGTCATTAGCATGCACCACAATCGAGATTAAGGGGTCAAAATTCAAGAGAAAGAGGTCGAAAGAGAGATCACAGAGCTCATACACAAAAGAGGCAAAGCATATGTTCATGCACTAGGAAATGTACAATGAAAAATCAATCCCTAAGGACTCGGGACTCACTCTCAAAACTCAGGTGCTTATNNNAACGAAACCAAGTAATATAAACAAGGAATAAAAAGTGAGCACAGGTGGAAGTGCGGGTCCGATCATCCAATGGTTGCAAGCGATCCTGATCAACAACGAAGGACAAATGTCCCATCAAAATAGAATCTAGAAGTTAATGCAGTATTGGGGAATGACAACGGTTTTAGGCTGCTACATGTCAAAGAATAAAAGGTGTCGCATGGTAAAACACACAAAAGGAAACCACTCCCTTAGGGTCACAACAATGATATTCCTATCTTGCCAAGATCACACACCAACCAACTCACCTCCTATAGGACTATTCATTCAGCGCCACCTGGAGTCAACATGGTAGTCCATTTGGACACATAGAAAACGAAAGGAGACTTAATAGGAAAACCAAGTGTATTTCAAGCCCATCAAAGAATTCCTATGTGGTAAGGGATCCCACCATTTCTCTTGGTTTCCATTATAGATTCAATAATACATACTCTGAGCCTGGGAAGACACTTCAACACCTGCATGGACCAATCTCAAGCTGCCATGCGTCCATGTTTTCATGTTGATGTCATTTTCGATTCCATGCGTTTTCCAAATTGCAAAGACTCTAAACCATAGGGTACCTCCATGGCTTTAAGCATATGAAAGTGTTCACTGTTTGATGCATATTTTAATGATATGATATATTTGCCAAAACTGTTGAATTCTTAATTGCGCAGCACATTATTCTATCCATATGTTGTGAGATTCACCTTAAAGCTGCCTCACATGTCTATCTTGTATTTCTTCTAAATTCGTCCCTTCTCAAACTTAAATCAAATTATCTAAAGCACTTGTGGGCATATGCCTCTTGTTGTTGAATTTCTTGGTATTGGTTCTGGTATTGTTTGAGGGCCGATGGTTCTATGAGAAAGAGAGAGAGAGATTCCCATTTTTTTTTTGCATAATTTCTGTTGTAAATCAACATGGATTTAAGATCCATTCTGGGTCTTATCCCTTGGGGTGCCTCGGCATAGTTCCATTTATAGCCCGTAACATCTCGAGGGATAACAATATCATTTTATTTTTCTCAGTGATTAGTGAAGTGCAATGAGATTGCATGCCATAGATATGAATACAAAATTGGAAGCTTTGATCCACATTTTGAATTTCTTGTTCTTTCTCATATATTATATATGATCAATGAACATTTTGGAGCTTTGATCAACAATAGAATAGAATGAAACAGATCAATTTTCAATATTGAACCTTTGATTTTCTCTAGAGTGGATCATATAAATTTTCTCAATGATTAGTGCAGCAAGCCTACAYGCCAAAGATATGAATGCATGATTGGAAACTTGATTATTTGTAGTGAACCCTTCATTTTCTACAATTTCTCAATGATTAGGGTAGCATGCTCGCATACAAAATTGAGTAGCCATCGAAACAAATTGATTTGCAATATCAAGTTTAAGGCCATATCTATATTTGGTAGGTTGGTTCTACATCGAAAAGTATTTTTTAACCTAGAACCTAAAAGGTTGGATCATTAAAGTCTCAATTTGACACCGTTGTGTATTTAGTGTGCCTGGTTTGAAATATAAAAAATATATTCAAACATGGGAATTAATGGATCAAGCATGTGTATTTAAAAGTAGACATCAACAAATTG
>JASDQU010372979.1:46187-56856 GCA_032191745.1 Picea mariana
GAAAAAATTCTCACTAAAAGACAACTATCCATTGTCCAAAATGGATCATATACTTCAAAAAGTGGTGGGAGCAAATAGAATTTCCATGATGGATGGTTTCTCAAGATATAATTAGGTAGAAATTCATCTTGATAATAGGGAAAAGACAACCTTCACCACCCCATGGGGAACTTTCATGTATGGTAAAATGCCCTTTGGTTTGATAAATACAAGAGATACATTTCAGTGGGCCATGGATATAGCCTTTGTGGGAGAAAATGATAGATTCATTTTCATATACCTGGATGACATGACTGTCTTATCCAAGAAAAATGATGAACACATCGAGCACTTGAAGTAGACCTTTGTGAAATACAGAAAGTTTGGCTTGTCTTTGAATCCAAATATGTCCTACTTTTCCATGACTGAAGGTAAGGTTTTAGGCCATATAGTATCAAAAGAGGGGATGAAAATAGACCCAGAGAGAGTAGAAGCAATAAATCATATTGCTATACCAAGAAATAGAAAGGAATTACAAGATTTCCTAGGTAGAATCGACTTCCTAAGAAGATTTATCCCCAACATTGTTGAGACAGTTAGGCACATCACTAACATGTTAAAGAAAAATCATGAAATAAAGTGGATCCTTGAAGCCAGATAATCCTTTCGTATAATCAAATAAGCCTTGGGAAAATCATCGTAAGGACTTTTTCATGTTCTCTTTTTCCTCCGAGAACACTATAGTTGTTTTCTTGCTGCAAAAAAATGACGAAAGTCAAGACTAACCTATAATGTTCTTCAACAGATCTTTGAGAGATGTCGAATTAAGGTATATTAAGTACCTAATAGTGTTATTAAATATATTCTCACACAACTTGACAATGAGGGAAGAAGAGGAAAATGGACTTCCAATATGCAGGAGTATGATTTGGAGATAAAACCCACCAAGCTGGAAAAAGGACAAGGGCTGGCTAAAATTATAGCTGAATCAAATTATCAAGCTATTGATATAAATCTTGCGACACCAAACATCACAGGAGTTGGGGAAAAAGAATATGAGGCACAAGATCCAATTTCTAAAGTTAGCCTCAAGTTATCTGAATCTGATTGGTACAAAGACATATTTTTTTACCTTCAACACCATAATTTCTCACTTTTATGGGACAAATCCAAGGCTAGATCCATCAAGCTCAAAGATGTGAAGTACTATATTATGGGAGAAATTTTTTTTTGGAAGGACCCAGTAGGAATATTGTTGAACTTTCTTACAGAAGAAGAGACTGAGGAGATCATCATTGAATTTCATAAAGGGATATGTGAAGGTCATCATTCCTGGAGAGCCACCACATATAAAATCCTCAAAGATAGTTATTATTGGCCCTCGTTATTTTATGATGTAAACCATATGGTTATATCCCATGTGAAATGCCATATATTTGCAGGTAAGTAGGAATTGCAACCTCTTCCCCTTAGACCTGTCCATGCAGAAACACCTTTCCAATAGTGGGGTCTAGATTTCATTGGTGAAATTCACCCAAATTCAAGTGGGCAACATAAATGGATCCTAACTTCCACATACTACTTCACGATGTGGGTGTAATCAATCCCCACCATGACAAAAACTAATTCAGTCATCATGAAGTTCCTAGAAGAGAAAATTTTATCAAGAATTGGATACCCCAAGAAGATCATAATCGATAATTACCAAGCTTTTAAATATGCCAAATTACTACAACTTTGTCAACGGTACAACATAGAGTTGGGACACTCCATTGCATACTATCCACAAGGGAATGGCTTGGTTGAGTCATCCAACAAAATTCTCACAAAGATCATCAAAAAGGCATTGTCCCAAAAAAGAAAGCTTGGGATTCTCACCAAAAATATGTAGTCTGTGAAGATAGGGTAAGCATCAATAGGTCTCTTGGTACATATCCATTTCAGTTGGTATATGGGTTGGAAGATATATTCCCCATACAACTTAGTCTTCCTGTGATGAAACTGTTGCAAGATGAGGAGGCAAATTCAAATGATATGTAGAGGAGAATCAATCAACTGATTGAATTCCAGCAGGTGAGAGATCAAGTACAACTTAGATCTCAAAATCATCAAGTAAGAATGAAAGAAATATTTAACAAGAGATCCAAGGAGAGAAGCTTTATGACACGAGATCTAGTTTTAAAGTGGGATTCCATAAGAGAAGAAAAAGAAAAGCATGGAAAATTAGACAACCTCTGGCTTGGACCATTCTAGGTCATTGTAGTTATGGATAACAACTCATACAATCTTGTGCAACTGGATGGAGAAGTATTTTGAGATACCGTCAATCGGAAGTTCCTCAAAAATTTCTTGCAATACTGAATGTTGCAAGATTCCTCACTCTGTATATAAATACTATTTTTTTCATTCATGTTATCTATTTTTAATTTTACTTCATTCACCATATTTTAAACAAGTAAAAAATTAGGGTTTCAAAATTTAAGTTGTTGAGCAATTTTGTTTCACTTCTCGAATCTGTTTTTTAGGTGCACGGATAATACTTTATTTGGATGCAGACTCCATAAACCAAAAAGAGAAGGCACTTGGTCTATATTTCTCAACATTCCATAGGGGTATGTTGTCCCCGTTGGAGCCGATATTAGAACTAATTTTTGTTCCAGTCATTAGCATGCACCACAATCGAGATTAAGGGGTCAAAATTCAAGAGAAAGAGGTCGAAAGAGAGATCGCAGAGCTCATACACAAAAGAGGCAAAGCATATGTTCATGCACTAGGAAATGTACAATGAAAAATCAATCCCTAAGGACCCGGGACTCACTCTCAAAACTCAGGTGCTTATTGGGAGCACGAAAGGTGCTTATATCTCCCCAAATAAGTTTAATCCACACCCCCCCCCCCCAAACGAAACCAAGTAATATAAACATGGAATAAAAAGTGAGCACAGGTGGAAGTGTGGCCCGATCGTCCAATGGTTTCAAGCGATCCTGATCAACAACGAAGGACAAATGTCCCATCAAAATAGAATCTAGAAGTTAATGCAGTATTGGGGAATGACAACGGTTTTAGGCCGCTACATGTCAAAGAATAAAAGGTGTCGCATGGTAAAACACACAAAAGGAAACCACTCCCTTAGGGTCACAATAATGATATTCCTATCTTGCCAAGATCACACACCAACCAACTCACCTCCTATAGGACTATTCATTCAGCGCCACCTGGAGTCAACATGGTAGTCCATTTGGACACCTAGAAAACGAAAGGAGACTTAATAGGAAAACCAAGTTTATTTCAAGCCCATCAAAGAATTCCTATGTGGTAAGGGATCCCACCATTTCTCTTGGTTTCCATTATAGATTCAATAATACATACTCTGAGCCTGGGAAGACACTTCAGCACCTGCATGGACCAATCTCAAGCTGCCACGCGTCCATGTTTTCATGTTGATGTCATTTTCGATTCCGTGCATTTTCCAAATTGCAAAGACTCTAAACCATAGGGTACCTCCATGGATTTAAGCATATGAAAGTGTTCACTGTTTGATGCATATTTTAATGATATGATATATTTGACAAAACTGTTGAATTCTTAATTGCGCAGCACATTATTCTATCCATATGTTGTGAGATTCACCTTAAAGCTACCTCACATGTCTATCTTGTATTTCTTCTAAATTCATCCCTTCTCAAACTTAAATCAAATTATCTAAAGAACTTGTGGGCATATGCCTCTTGTTGTTGAATTTCTTGGTATTGGTTCTGGTATTGTTTGAGGGCCGATGGTTCTATGAGAGAGAGAGAGAGAGATTCCCAATTTTTTTTTGCATAATTTCTGTTGTAAATCAACATGGCTTTAAGATCCATTCTGGGTCTTATCCCTTGGGGTGCCTCGGCATAGTTCCATTTATAGCCCGTAACATCTCGAGGGATAACAATATCATTTTATTTTTCTCAGTGATTAGTGAAGTGAAATGAGATTGCATGCCATAGATATGAATACAAAATTGGAAGCTTTGATCCACATTTTGAATTTCTTGTTCTTTCTCATATATTATATATGATCAATGAACATTTTGGAGCTTTGATCAACAATAGAATAGAATGAAACAGATCAATTTTCAATATTGAACCTTTGATTTTCTCTAGAGTGGATCATATAAATTTTCTCAATGATTAGTGCAGCAAGCCTACATGCCAAAGATATGAATGCATGATTGGAAACTTGATTATTTGTAGTGAACCCTTCATTTTCTACAATTTCTCAATGATTAGGGTAGCATGCTCGCATACAAAATTGAGTAGCCATCGAAACAAATTGATTTGCAATATCAAGTTTAAGGCCATATCTATATTTGGTAGGCTGGTTCTACATCGAAAAGTATTTTTTAACCTAGAACCTAAAAGGTTGGATCATTAAAGTCTCAATTTGACACCGTTGTGTATTTAGTGTGCCTGGTTTGAAATATAAAAAATATATTCAAACATGGGAATTAATGGATCAAGCATGTGTATTTAAAAGTAGACATCAACAAATTGAGGAAATATTTTTAGAAGTGGGAAATATTTGGATAGTCTATACCAATAGGTTCTAAGTTGTAGTGGTTAAGGTAAAGGTGGCCATACAGAGTGTCCCCTTTGTTGGTGCTATAGGTCAGGTCCATGTCATGTCCTTTTTGAAGTCATGTCCTTTTTAGTGTTGGACTACATTTCGACAGATTTGCAGGTGGTTTCTATTTTTACGAAGCCCCTCGCTAAGGCGAAGTTTGAGATGCTAAGGGTCTAATATGGGGTATGGAGTTATGTCTTCTTTCCTTGGCCTTATTATATCCTGCTATCTTTCACCCATGAAACGATTCAATACGTTAAAGCGGAGTTCGCGTGCCGGGGAAATAAGTGCGCACAAGACAGATATCTTTGTCTAGCCCATGTATATTTTCTTTAGCCCACTTAGGCTCTCATAATCGATATCCAAATTTTTTATTTCTCACAAAATCTAGAATGGATATATAATCTATTAAAATACATAAGATTCAATTGTCCCAAAAACTTTCCCGCTCAATTAATCCATTAGAATGGAATTATCTATTGTAGTGGTATATTTCATTGAATCTATCATCAATTGAGCATATTTTCAACAACTCTAGGTTTCAAGTGTTATTGGGATTCTCATCCCTTGTAATAATTACATCACCCAACTCCATAGTTCCTTTCTATTTCTCTTTTCCAAAATCTTTTTTCTTATAATATTTTTCAAGTTTTTCTCATGATAGATAACACCCACAACAATCTAGAACTAGAAATTAAGGGAAAACATTCCAAACTAACCCTAGAATCTAGGACTAGAACTTAAGGGAAAACATTCCAAACTAACCCTAGAATATCTATGTGATTGTTTAGATTCAAATATTAGCACAATCATAAACACATGGAGAATGAAAAAACAAAAACATAATAAACCATAAAAGAGAATGACTATTCATGGTTGCAACCTGTAGACATGAGTGTGTTTAGGCCTTTTAAGAATTACTTGAAGTTATAATGAGAAAATTGGATGGAAAAGAAACCAACAATATAGGTAAAAATGTTTTGAAATAGAGGATGTTGTGAGTAGATCTTTTCAAAGGGATCTTACACCCTCTAATATCAAGGTTGGATTTAAGAAAATTGGAATTTGGGCCCTCAATTACGATGCTCTTACCAATGACATGCCAGGTAACCAAGCATTTGAAATACATGGTGAGAAATATGAAAATCTTGTGGTAAACATGATGGGCCTCTCTCAAGAACGCCATCATCCATTTCGTGACAGTGATGAACATGTGAGTGATATTCAAGAAGATGATGGAGAAATTCAGGAGAATATGGAAGCTGTCGTATCAAACAAACCATATACATATTTTGCTATTGCTAATCAAAATGAGACTAATCAAATGAATATGGTTGAAGGTGGTCAAGAAGTGGGAAGAACAATGAAGAATCAACATTTCCAGGTAAAGTGAACTTGCCCGAGTGGTTAGCGGAAGCCACGATGACTACAAATCAAAATATTGTTACCAAGATTAATGAAGAAAGCCTTACCATGACTCCATTCCCTATGAATATAAACAATGATGGTATTTTCCATCCTTTTGTGGATGTTGGAGGTGTTGAAGAACATAATGGAGTTGGAAATGATGAAAACCTAAATGGAGAAGATGATGAAGAAGAAGCATAGAGACTAGAAGCCCCACATAATGAATGAAGTAATGTTCCATTACTGTCACAATTCCCAAGGCTCCCAATGGAGAGAGTGATAGATAAATCATGGACAAGACCAAAATATTTCCTTTGATTAAATAAGAGTTTCTAGTTCATAACTTTGTAAGATTGCCTCATGGTTTTGGGTGAGAAAGAAAAAAAGAAAAATGAGATATCAAATTATGTTACCTCCCAAACCTACACTCAAAGACATTCAAAGTCCCAAAACCAAGTGCAACACTAGAGGCACTTAGGAAGGTTTATCATTAACACCACAATAACTCTTCCTCTCACTTTAGGCTAACTCTCCTTCTGAACAAGGGAGGAAACCATATAAAATGTGTTTATGATATTCTTCATGATTTAGGGGATGGTGGATTCCCAAGACCGATGCCTATAATATGGGTTATATGGAGTCAAGATTAATAATCAAGAAGGTTCATATTTTTTGTTGGGTATGTGTTATATTACTTGCACAACCAAACCTAGTGTCTKCATTKCACTGGGCATGAGGGGGTTTGAGGGTGGAGCCCCYGAAAAAAAAAATGGCAGTTTTTTACGTCTGTTTTTAGCGAGTTTTTGAAACATGATTTTCACCAACAGTTTTCTAATTCCAGTTAATGAATTAGGATTGTTGAAGTCTAATATGGGTCAATGGATTAGAGGTTTTGGATGTCATGGGATCMTATATATATATATCATATATATATATCATATTGTAAATAGTGAATATGATGATGAATAAAAKATTAGAGGTGCGACTCTAAATAGGTTGTTGGTTTTCCTGATTTGGGTTTCCAGGGTAAACCTCTATGTAATGTGTGTGTGTGCCATTGTATCTATTATGTTTTTATCAAGAATTTATTTGCAGTAATTAATTGTACAAGGTTGAAATCTACATTTTTATGGAGGAAGGTGTAGCTACACTATGATAAACATTCCCTAACCAACCACATGGTCAATATGCAAAAAATTAAAAGAGGTCCCTTCCAAATATGTTCCTCACAATAAGTATAGAATCAATTAAGTATTAACATGCAACCATGAATAATTAAAGGACAACCACATATGAAACCAGAGGTGAAGTAAACAAGAAAGCCTTCTTTATAGAATGAATAGTCATTTTTCAAGTGTGATTTCACCTAAAAATCAAGAGGTCCTAAACTATCACACTTAACCTTCAAACCCTAGTTAGGGAAGAGCTAAAAATAGAATGTGTGTAGCGCAAGAACTTGATGAGGAATAATAAAAGAGAAAATAATTCTAGATCTTTGTGGATGTAGCCCAAGGGGTGAACCATGGTAAAACCTTGTGCATTTTTATGGAATGGTTGTCTTATTTCTTTCTGTTACTTTTTTTTATGTTGAATGAATGAATATGGTAGAAGTAAAATGCAACACGCACTAGAATAAGTCATGCTATTTACTGCAGAATGAATGTTAATGAATGAACATGAGTATAGAATGATAGATCTGATGTATCTGAGGTAGAAAGAATGTCTAACATCCCCATGAGAAAAATCTATTCCATGATTGTAGAAATTTGGGTCCTGCAGTCACCCATAATCCATCTCGGGTGAGACTTCATTGTGCACTCTCTGTGCAATGTTTCCTTCTGGTCTCCAGAAGGGTCGATGGTTGCAGGGTTTTGTTGGAAACCTAAAGTAGAACTCGGGTCATCCCATATGCCCAACAAATGGTTCTATTGCACAAATCAACAATCAATAGTAGTAGAAATTATATAAGAAAGAACTATTTACACAACCAACAATAAGTAGCATAAGGATTTTAGTAGGTTGAGGGACCAGTGGAAATTCAAGTGGGAGTACAAATTCATCTAGTCGTAGTTAGTTATATACACTGCACGGAGGTGGTATTACAATCAAATTTTCAATGGAAAGAGAAAATCCAACTATTCGGTTACCAAATTTTCATGGAGAAGAGTTAGAGGATGTAGAGAAGAATTTGTTCATTTGTTAGAAAATTTGGGTAGCTAAACAAATCACAGATGAAGACATCAAAGTGGCAAAGATTGTAATTACATTCAGAGACTGCACAATGGTCTGGTGTATGGGCCTCGCAATAAACAATACACAAGGAACACCTACAACTATCGTAGATGTAAAGAAGACACTAATCAATGAATTTTAGTGACCAAGTTCAGAAGATTAAGTCATGAATGAGATGATAGAAATATAACAGAATCTAGGAGAGACAGCATGGGAGATTGACCAGAAGTTCAAGCGGTTGAAAGGTAAGTTGAAGTACCCTATTACAAATATGCAACATAGGAATCTATTTGTTAATTCATTATTGCCACATCTTAAGTATCCATTGAGGCAACATAAGTTCCAGACTCAGACTGAGGCTCTGCAAACAACCTTACAATTGGAGGAGAATCAGTATAAACATATAGATCTAGTTGTAGAAGAGATGAGAGCGGATCTCAATAATATCACCTTTCAATTGAAATAGAATAAATACAAGCAAAAGAGGGAAGTTGTTTGGTGCACATTATGCATAACAAAAGGACATCATAAGAATGAGTGCCCAACATTTATGCAGTATTTAGGAGAAGGAATTCTAAATCCCTTACCCACAGGAGGACCATGGAGTGAGATATGTAGAACACATGGACATGATCCTTATCATTGTCCAATGATGCAAAAGTATCAAACACTGCCTAAGAGTACATTCTACAATTTATGCAATTTTGTAGGACATGAGGACAAGGATTGTTGAAATTTGGAAATGATAAAGGAAAGGACCTCAAATGCATATAGGATGTAAGTTGAACCAATGATAGGTCCACCTACGAAACAATATAATAATGCGTAGTATTTTACAGTGCCACCACAGTACAATAATGCACAACAATATAACTAGGCACCACAATATAATACATCGTGCGCAAACAATCAAGGTAACAGAGGAGGATTCAGAGGAGGAGGTCGTGGAGGAAGAGGATTTGGAGGAGGTAGAGGATCAGTAACTTGTCATAATTTTCATAAACCTCGATATTATGCAAGGTATTTTCCACAACAACTAGCGACATGCATGTATCGTCGCACAACAAATCATGATACATAATATTGTCTGACACTTCTGACAAGGATACGGGAAAATAGGAATCAAAATAATCAGAATGCTCAATGGATTGCTACAAAAACTGGAGATGATGGGAAGAAGATCAATATAGTTACTTGAGGAGGAACCAAGACATGAGAAGATGCAGCGAATCAGAACTAGAGCCAACACCAATGGGTTATGAATAATACAAGACCTGAACATCATTTTGATACGCGCAAGGAAAAGGAGACATTTAAGCATGCCAGATAAGAGATTTTGCAGAAGAATATTGCTTCTACTTCAGGTACAAATCCAGGAGATGATGTACCAGTACATGAAATTCCTCATTTATTTGATCAAACCAACAGAGATTAGTCTTCAGAACAAGTAAGTAATCTTAGAAACTTTTTGAGGTATGGATTGAAGATATTGAATGATAAAATATCTTTACAAGTGTTACAAAGTTTGCTAGAAAAGTGCAATTCTAGAGAAGAGATGAAACTAGAATAGAAGATAATCAACCAAGTATGTAAGAAGACAAGAAAAAATAGGGAGTTTAGGTTTAATGCAAATATCAAAGACTTTAATATGGTGGACATCACACTAGATCTGGGGTCTGACGTAAATGTATTGCCTAAGAAGACATGGGAATCCATGGTGGAACCTAAACTAGAATATTCACCTATTCAATTGAAACTAGAAAATCAACATAGAATGGTACCAATTGGTAGATTTAAAAGCATACTGGTGGATTTATATGGTGTGCGCACTATGACATACTTTGAGGTAATTGATATAGTGCACAATACTACACCTTATCCAACATTGTTGGGACTGGTTTGGGCATTTGACAATCGGGATATCATCAACTTGAAGACTAAGAAAATGATTTTTGAATCAGGAGAGTACAGAGTTACAACACCACTAGATCCTTCATAAGGTGGAAGATATGTTGAACCAACGACATACAACTTTATTACTGACAAGTTAAATTGGTTTTGTATAACTACCACACGCGATGAAGATTACATTAACCCAACATCAGATGGAATGCTTAGCTGGAGAAACATTAGTTCTTGTGCTTTAGATTTTGATACAGGACTAGAGAATTGGAAACAACGCTTACATGAGATATCTACCAGAAGATGTGCAAGAATAACATGTGCACTAAGATGGATTGGGTCATAGGTAAGAGAAACTCCAACTTTTTATGGTCAAAATGATTTGGAAGAACTTTTATGAAATTTTGAGTTAGATGTTCTGGAAAATCAAAGGTTTCTAGTTTTATATTTTGCATTAAAATAAACACCTGCACGTTGGTGGGGTACTCACAAAGAGAAAATCAATGACTGGTATCAATCCAAGAGATTATTGTGCATTAGATTTGGC
>JASDQU010372979.1:64088-76596 GCA_032191745.1 Picea mariana
GGACATTATTTGTTAGGCCAACATTTTAAAATGTTCACAGAATACTATGCTCTCAGATACTTGTTCAAGAAGCCATTGTTGGGGGGAAGAATATGTAGATGGTTGTTATTATTTCAGTAGTTTCATTTTGGAGTAGTTGTAAAACCTGGAATATTGAATGCAAGACCAGATCATCTGTCCAAGATAACTAATGGAGAGGAACCAAGTAGCTTGGAGGAAATTTTATCTGATGCACAACTCTTTTCATTACATATTGTTGATGAATATTTTGCTGACATTATTGAACTTTTGAGTACAAGATTCTCCCCAAAGGAATATAATACTGCACAAAAGAAGAATTTGATGGTTAGAGCTACAAACTACCAACTTATTGTAGGACACTTATATAAAATAGGTGCATAAAATATTTTAAGGAGATGTGTCATGGAACATGAACTTCCTATTATCTTAGCAGAAGCACATGAAGGAATAGTTGGAGGACATTATGCAGGTAAAGCTATTGTGCAAAATATATTGTACGCAAGACTTTGGTGGCCAACAGTCTCTAAATATGCAAAGGAGTATTTCGAAAATTGTGATGTCTGTCAGAGGGTAGGAAAGCCATCCAGGAGGGATGAGATGCCACTGAAACCTCAAGTAGCTCTTAAAGTTTTTGATAAATGGGAAATAGATTTTGTAGGACCAATCAATCCACCATCTAAAATATCAGAATAAAGGTACATAATTAAAACGAGGAAATATTTAACCAGATGGGCGAAAGTAACAATAGTGAAATATTGCAGCGTAGAGACTGCAACACACTTCCTATTTGAACAATTAATTACAAGATTTGGATGCCCTATAATTTTGATGAGCGATCAGGGGACTCATTTTATCAATAGTATAATCCAGGCAATGACTGAAGAATTTGAGATACACCATCAGAAGAGAAATCCTTACCATCCTCAAGCTAATGGAACAATGGAAGCATTTAATAAGATATTGGAGAATGCCTTAACCAATATTTACAATGTAAACATGGATGATTAGGATTTGAAGATACCAACAATATTATGGTCTTACATAACTACATGTAAGAAACTCAAAGGGAAGACACCTTTTAGATTAGTATATGGCCAGGAAGCAGTAGTTCCTTTGGGGTATTTGATACCTAGTATGTGCATTGCAGCTATTACAAACATGATAGAAAGAGGCGCAACCCAAGAAAGATTGTCTCAACTCATGGAACTAGAAGAAGACATGACTATGGTTGGTTTCCATCAGGAAGTATAGAAAGAAAAGTACAAAGCGTGGCATGATAGACACACTAAGAAGAAAAACTTTAAGGAAGGATATTTGGTTCTTCTTTATGACAGTGAATGTTTACAACACCCAGGAAAATTCAGGATGCATTGGCTAGGATATTTTGAGATCAAGTCTGTCACAGATGGAGATGTTGTGCAACTGCAGGATTTAGCAGGTAAAGAGATTCAAAGATTGGTGAATGTCAGTCGACTAAAACTGTATAGGGATAGTCAACCCAGTAACCCTCAATAGTTGCAGCACAAAAAGTAGAGTTGTACATAGTTTATATAGTAGGAGTTAAAAGGGAAAAAGAAGAAAAAAATGGAAAAGAAAGAAAAAGACAAAAAATATGTAGTAGAGAGATAAGTGGTAGATAGGCAGTTGGATAATACAACGTGAAACAGATAGTAAGTGGCACAAAAGAACAAGAATATATTGTGCGACAGAAAAAGAAGACTAGACAAAAAACATAGCGCAACGGGACAAAAAGCGGTCGGAAAGAGGAAACCCAATGATCGAAAAAGTGGGATTCGACAGAGAATTTATGACAGGACCTATAAAAGAAGAAAAATTGCAAGGAAAGACTCATTATGAAATTATGAAAATGAGAGATAAGGAAGAAATCCGAGTATGAGAAGGCTATTTCAAGGTATTTAGTGAATATTCAGAGCAACTTTTGCAAGATTTAGAAAAATGGCACCACAGAAGGTTGGAGCTATCAGTTGCACCACAAGGAAAACACGCAGTGCCACAAGATATCCACAGGAGAAAAAAGTTGAAGCAACAAACCATATTCATCTGGAAGGAGTGGTGGACGTTGATTCCATTCCTTCACCAGTTATCAAGTCGGTTAGTCTGACGATTGCAGAGGAACATGAACAACAAATTCCCGCAATAGAGGAAATGGAGGTTGAACCAAGGGCCGAAGAACAGAACCCTACTATAGAGAAAAACCCTACACAATAGCTTGTCTTAGGAGCACAACAACAAATGATTGAGAAAGATGTTGAGAGCACATAGTCAGATGAGCCCAGAGGACGGGTCGAAGAAGCGCAACAACCTGTTGCAGAGCCGACACATCAATCAGACGAACAAGAGCATATGGAGGATGTGACCGGAAAGCAAAAAATCAATGAAGAAGAAGATGAAGATGCGCACCATGAAGCAGGGACATCGACAACGATAGGAAAGACAAATGGAAAACAAACAATACATAGATCATAGTGCAAACAAAAAGAATCAACACTGACACTGTCGCGCATACCCGAAGGAGTGACGATCCTTCCTGGCATATTAGGATGTGTGGCAGACAAGGACAAGTTCCCTAAGTTTGTGTCGCAAATCTATATGGAGAGAAAAGGAACAGGTCCATTAGGGGTTTCCATTTTGGAGCCCAAGCAATGGATTGCAAGATTATATAACACATGTATCATGAACCTGTTGGAAATTCCCCACTTTAGAAGAGGAAAGGATGTAAATGCATTTGTTAAAAAACTACTAACATTAGTGCATGGGGGTATTCTATGGATGGAAAGAACAATATCAATAGATGTAGATTTAATTGTAGAAATTACAGGTTTGCCAACAGATGGAGAAAATCCAGAACAATATTTGGATGACAAGGCAAAGGAGAAATCCCTATAAGAGGAGATGAAGAAGAAATATGGCACTGAGAGAGGGTCTCGGGGAATCATAATTAATAGAATCAATGAACCTGTGATGAGGTTGGCACTTGCAGTAATTATAGCAACAACCACGTAATGCGCAAAGGGAACTCTTCTCAGCTGGACCCATATTTACTGAATTTATTTTTGGATGACTGGAAGGATGCACAAGATCTTGGAAGAGAGTTTCACTATGCATGGTTGATAATACTGATAGCAATGGTAGGTTGGGGAGAACCTAAATACAATGGGTTTTATCTAAGTCCAGGAAAGTGTCACGCAACCAAGCATACAACATTATGGCACACATCAGACGAAAAACAAAGGAAGGAAAATTCCAGTATATTTTCCATGTATTATGATGAGATGTAGGAAAAGATAGCCAATACATGGAGGATACCACCAGAAGTGCTGGAAGAGCACCAAAGCATAAATAACTTTAAGGCTTCCAGAAAAAACATGTGGATCCAGGCCAAAAGGGATCCCAAGAAGAAGTGGCTACAATTAAGATATTGTGTGACAACAAAACAAGTGTAGTGCACCACGAAAGAATTTCCTGAAGAATGGAAGATACCGGTAGTTTCCAAGAAGGGATCAAAAGGTAAGAAACAAACAGAAGCTATCCATTCACATAAGACAAACAACCCAACAACGAACATAAGAAAATAAACAGAGTGTGCGAAGGAAACGTGAGGTAGTGCAACAGTTAGAAATCTAAGGAAGAAGAACCATATTCAGAAGCCTTCAGTGCAGGAGAAGGACTGCACAGAAGTAACAAATGGAGGAACATATAAGGACAAAAATGTTCCTATGCAGGAGGAATTAGGAAGAGGATATCTACCAGACATGGATATCCTAGATACAAAAACGCAGACATAGACTTTTCCCATGAACATGACAATATTGCAGGCAGGAGGAAAGCGCAAGAATATGAAGGGGCATAAGAGCATTATGGAACTAACACTGACAAAATATGATGCTGAGTTATTCACCAAGAAGGTGCAAGACCGTGCAGCAGATTCGTGGGACAATGCCAAGAAGAAAAGAGAAGACATAATGAAGAATTTTATAGAGGTTAAGGACACATTGGAACAACTACACATTACTACCATGCAACAGAATGAACGAGCGCAACAACAACAAACTTCTTAGGGAAACACAGTTCCAACACAAGAGATTGTACAGATGATAGCGTTGGGGAATGACAATTTCTATATCACTCAGGACATGTTGTAGGTTGATGAGGAGAAAACATAAGCAATTGAAGGACATATATCACTTGGGCTTGGCACTGCCCTAGGTTTCGATGAAAGTGTTGTATAAACTTCAAGTCAGTGTCACGCAGAAGATTCAATCAAGGGCCTGAGCATATGCGACAAATTTACAATTGGCTAAGAAAGTAAGTGACACACTAAAGATAACTATCAACCGGGTGTAGGTTGAGAGGGATGAAGCGAAGCAGTGCACTGGCTGGATAGAGCAGCAGCTGGAAGAGGTGTTCAAAACTATTCCTGACAATGCCCAAGAAGGAGATAATTTACAAATCAAAGAGAAGATTTAGAAAATAGCATAGACAATGGATAATTATAGAAGCCACATCACATAATTGATGGCACTCCTACAACCAAGAACTCCATAAGAAGTCAGATAAAAAAGAGTGCAGACAAACTGACAAACTGGAGGTGTTAGACAAGAAGGAAGAAGGACTAAATATTGTAGTGCAGGAACTCAAGCAGAGGAAGAAAGCGATGAATTTATCATATAGGTTTAAGAGTGTGAAAGAATTAAAAAAATTGCACGTAGAACTGAAGAGTATATAAGAAGAAAGGCAGTCAAGGAAGGCGCAGTTGGAGCCATTGCAGGAAGGCGCAGAACAAATGTTGACGGAGATTTATGCAACTAAGGGTCAGATCGAAAATATTGGAGTGGAGACTAAAGAATTGTTGAAGGAACATATCATTGCGCAGACTGTGGAGTCTATAGCAGAGAAGAGCGCACAGGTAAAAACTCGATCATAAGAAATCTTAGGCAAATTCCATACGTTGGAGAAGTTAGTGCAGGATGTAAACATTTCCAAAGTGGCTCAGGATGAACCACATGTGAGTGTTGGGGGCCTATTGTCACAAGAAATTTTGGGGAACAACGCCGCTATTATTGAATACAATTAGAAAAGCAACCATAAAAGGAGAGCGCGCTGAAAAATAGGGAAATCCAGAGCGCCAGACAACAAGGAAAGCAATGTTGGAAAAGTAGAAGAGTCAAAGGAAGGAAGGAAAACATTGAGCGACTAGGAAACAGTTCAATCATGGACCAACCGCATGCAAGAAGATAGAAAGTGGAAAAACCTAATCCACTTAGGATTATGGTTTTGGTTATTGTTGTAACATGTTTTAACCCATTTTTGTAGTATAAATATATTTATTTTCAGATCTGAGGAGATCTAGTTCGAATATAGGTTATGAGTTGCAGTTACTAGTGGAAAGTAGTGGAGGTTGAAATACTTTTGGAGATGTTAGAGTCAGTTTTGGAGACAGAGTTAAAGATTTTAATTGAGGGTCAGGTCACAAGATGTGGAGCTTAGTGTGACACTGATCAACCTCACATATACATGTGCATTTCATATGCACTTATGATGTAATGCGCACAACGCAAGAACTTGATGAAGAATAATAAAAGAGAAAATAATGCCAGATATTTTTGGACGTATCCCAGGGGTGGTGAACCATGGTAAAACCTTGTGTCTTTTTGTGGAATGGTTGTCTTAATTCTTTTTGTTACTTTTTTTGTGTTGAATGAATAAATCTGGTAGAAGTAAAATGCAACACGCACTAGAATAATTCATGATATTTACTACAGAATGAATGCTAATGAATGAACATGATTATAGAATGATATATCTGAGGTAGAAATAATGTCTAACATCCCCATGAGAAACATCCCTTCCATGCATGCAGACATCTGGGTCCTGGAGTCACCCATAAGCCATCTCAGGTCAGACTTCATTGTGCACTCTGTGCGTAGTGTTTCCTTCTAGTCTCCAGAAGGGTCGATGGTTGCAAGGCTTTGTTGGAAACCTAAAGTAGAACCCGGATCAGCCCATATGTCCAACAGTGGCCCACCCTCCATAAGGACGCTAAGGATTTTTTTCAAACCTATGATGTTTGTCAGAGAGTTTGAAATCCATCTAGAAGAGATGAGATTCCTTTAGTACCGCAAGTTACATTGCAAGCTTTTGATAAATGGGTAGTTGATTTCGTTGGACTGATCAACCCACCAACAAAAAGGTCAGGAGAAAGATATATAATCACTGCGACATATTATTTTACCTGATGAGATTAAGAAGAACCTGTTATAGATTGCAGTGTGGAGACTGTTGCACAATTTCTTTTTGAGAATGTTGTTACAAGGTTTGGATGTCCCAGAATCCTTATGAGTGATCAGGGGACCCATTTCTTGAATAGAACGATTGATGCTCTGACAAAGGATTTTCAGATTTGCCACCAGAAGAGTACACCTTATCATCCTCAGGAGAACGAAACATTGGAAGCATTTAACAAGATCTTGCAGCATGCGTTGATGAAGATATGTAATGTAAATCGAGATGACTAGGATTTGAGGATTCTTGCAGTACCATGGGAATATATGACCACATGTAAGAAGTTGAAAGGACAAACACCATTCCGCTTAGTATATGGACAAGAAACAGTTATTCCCATGGAGTTCATTGTACCGTTTCAATGCATTGTCATGCTGACAGGGCTCACTCATTATGGCGCAATAGAGAAAAGACTATCACAGCTAGTAGAACTGTAGGAAGATCGTTTTTTCATAGGATTTCATCAACAAGTTCTGAAAGTGCACGAGAAAGCATGGCATAACAAACATATTAAACATAAGAAGTTCCATATGGGAGACCTAGTTTTTCTCTATGACAACAAATTTTTGCAGCACCCTGGAAAGTTCCAAATGCACTAGTTGGGTTTTTATGTGATAAGATTTGTAACATAAGCATTCTTTTTTCAGTTGGACAAATTGAATGGGGAAACCATGGAAGGGTTCATAAACGGTAGTCGGACGAAACTGTATAGGGACAGTCCTACTTTCGTGCACTAGCTTGACTGCACAGTACATGTACCATTGTATTTGTATTATATTATATTATAGAGAAAAAGAAAAAGAAAAGAAAAAAGAAATAAAAGAGATTGAGGCAAGAGATAAGAGAATTGAAGTTTTGAATCAGGAAGTGTTCAAATAATCAAAGATGTATAAGAAAATGTCGCGAAAAAGAAGGCGAATTGAATAACCAAGATAAAGACCTGCGCAGAAGATGAAAAATGAATTAAAGAGAAAACATCATGGAAAGACGACGAGAATGCGTAATCATAAATGAAAAGCAAGGACGAATATTTTGACATTCTGGAAAATCTAAACCATGATACGTCAAAATATACGAATTTAATGCAGAATATGGAAGGAATTGAATGTGAATACAATTGGATAAGACTGAGAATTTGAGCGTGAAGAGGTATGAAACAACTAGTAGCAAGATATAAAAGAAAATGAAGGGTAATGAGAAAGGGTTATTGTTACGTAAACATTTTTAGAGAACAAAGAACTAGAGAAGACCCAGAGCTTATAAAGCATAGATCCGAGTGTGTTGCAAACAGAGCCACCGTACATGAAGTCATGGTGCCACCAAAGGTAGGAGGATCCTAGTCAGAAATGAAGAAGCCACGAAGTAAACAAACATCAACATTGATGCAGGGAGAAATCCTGAGAATGGAAGTAACAAATCCAAGCTTAGAAAACTTTTAGAGAGTGTGCGTGCCACCTAGAAACCCTATGACAAAGCGAGATGATAAACGACTAGGAAGCAGAATGAAAAACCATCATTCCAAAAGCAACACAGAAGGAGACACAACAACCAGAGAAGGATCAAAAAGAAGAACAGGAACACGAAGAACAAGGGAAGAGAACTTTCTGTGCAGTAAGAACCTGGGTATTGCAACATTTATGATACTTGTGAAGTAACAAAACCGTCTACCCAGATTGAATGAGAAAGTTAAAACACCTGAAGGAGTTCCACACCCATTTGAATCAATTATTGTTCAGGAAGAACGCCTTAAGTTAGAATTTACAACACAAGGCAGTGAAGAGAAGATGAATAAGCCTATTACTGCACAAATGATAGACGAGATTGTGGTGCAAAAATTACAAGTAAAGGAGAAGACCGCAACTGCAAAGGATACTTTTGAGAAGCTCATTGTGACATTGAAGGGAGTGCAGAAGAAGGCCTGAGTGGCTCAGGGTGAGCCATAGGTGAGTGTTAGGGGCATCTTGAGTTAGGGATTTTTGGGACAAGTTTTGGGAACTGCACAGGGTGTGCAAAAGAAGGAAAGTCAGTTGGCGCACTTTTAGGATTAACACGCGCGAAAGGAGGAAAAACAATTGTAAAGTCATTAATCATTTTGTTCCATCGGAAAGGGATAATCCCTAATGTAATAGTATAAGTATGTAAGGGTTGGGATAGAGAAGAAACTTAAAAATTAGTGGAGAGTGAGTGAGAGTAAGAAGAGCTAAGTGTGCACTATATGCGTGAATGTAATAGTGAAGAGAGATATATAAAGGATAGGAAAACGACAAGGGGAAAATGTATGAGCTAAGTGTGCACATTTTGTAAGGTATGATTCTAAATAATAATATAAGAAGTCGACCATTGTGGATGTATCCAATCTTGGGTGAACCATGTTAAATCCTGGTGAATCTGTGTTATGATGTGTTGTGATGTGTTTACTGTTTTGTTTATTGTGCACACATAATGTATGTTTGGTTAATATGAATATGCTATATGTTCTGATGTTTTTGCGCACATGATAAATGGTATAATTAACAAATGCTAAGTGTAATGGTTATGATGAATGCCTCCCATCCCTTCATGATTTTGGAAACTTGGTTTTTATAGTCCCCATAGATACCTCGGGTGAGACTTCAGCTGCTTGTGGGTGATGCCGAAAGGGTCAGTTTCTTAGGTTTTTTTTGGTGAATTAATGTTGAACCTCGGGTCTTCCTAGTGTGCGCCAACAGTGTTGTTGTGGGATTATGACTCCACACTTTTGCTTGATTTGGGATGGCATGGAACCTTATGGCATAACTTCCTAACATTTGGAGGCTTACCTTCACAGATTCCACCTTGGAGAAGAGTTTTATGGGCTTGCATGCCATTATTTTTCTATTTGGTAGCCTATATTGGCAAAAAGAACAAATCGTTTTTCTAGTTAAGCATTGTAACTTTAGTTTTGACCTAAAACTAAGGATTTAATTGTAAATGTGGACAAATATGACTTGGGTTTTTCTCTATAAAGAGAGGCAAGTCATTTTCGTTTGGAATAACTCATCACTCACTGGAAAACTCTTTGGATTGCAATTTCGACCCACTTGGATAATTCGTTGTGTCTTTTTTTCTTGTGAAAAGTGTGATATGATTTACTTGTTGATGATATATACTACTACATTGTCATCTTGGGAGATTGTGGTGAAGCTTTGTGGGATGTGTCTTGGTTGAGTAGGGTTTTCTTCATCCATTTCTTGATTTAGTAAGAGAATTTTATGCAATCAGATGGTAATTTGCTTGGTAAATTTAAAAATTTGTTGGAAAAAACCCTAGGAGGAGTAAGATTGTTTACACCCTCCATATCTCATAATGTTTCTTCACCTAGATAAGAGAACTCAAGGTTTGCTTCAATAAGTAGGAGTGTCTACACCCTTGAAGTGAATTTTGGCTAGGGTTTTAGTTCTAGGGAGTAAGAGGGTTTACACCCCTAGAAACCCTAAACCCTATTTTAGCCTTGATTGGTGAGCTAATCAATCTAGAAGAAGGAGATGTTTGGGTGATATAAGTGTTTATCCCTAATCCCTCTTCACTCCTCTATTTGGATTAACTCTCCTTTCAGGAAAGTGACTCCACAACCCATTTCTTTTAAAGGCACTAGTCTTCATTGATGTGGTGAAGTGACAAAGTCTTCTAGCAATTTGTTCTCTCTCTCATACTCTCTCACTTCATGATAAAAACAAGTGATTGTTGATTAAATGATTGATGAAATTTGAGTTTAGCTTGATGTTGTTATAGATTTTTAGCTACAACCACTAGGGATGCTCCTTTTTACTGCCATCTCTCATTTTTCTCACAATCTAACCATGTGAATCATTGTTTATCTATTGAGTCATAAAAGTACTTGTCAAGAGCTTCAATTTCAGCCATTCATTTCTTGATTTCTATGGTTGAATATTTTTGTTGTAACAATTTAATTATTGTTGATAACACTTGTTTAGACATCATTATCTACTAGTTGTTAGGTTTCATTATATATCTTTTATTGCAATTTTTTACGGTGTTTTCACACAGTTGTTACAACTTCATCATTGTTGGTTACTTATGCTACATTTTCTTAGGAAAACGAGCACAATTGTTAAGTCCTTAGTGGTTAGTGGCTTATTTCATGATATTTGGCTTTGGGTTTTGTGTCATACCATGTGTTTTCCAATAGCTTTTCAAGCCATCATCAATCCTTGCCCAAGTCTCTCTTCAAAAACCCTTAGCCACCTTGTTCAAGTGACCAAAAGAGTGCCCTTCTTCCACTCTCGTGTTTGGTCCCTTTTATCCCCTTGAGGTACCCAAGAAGCCTCCCTTATGTTGGACTTGTCCATCACTAAAAAAGGGGGGGTACGTATTGAGGTGACAGTGATAGGTGTCCCCAGTTGTGTCACATGTTTGTTGTTTGGGTTGGGTTTTTCCCTAACTACAAATCCGGGAGAGAGAGAGAGAGAGGTATGAAGACAAGTAGAATAAGAAATAGGAGCATGTACACATTCCTAGAATGTGTGCATGTTCCTAGAGCATGGAGCATGTGTTTGTTCCTATAGCATGTGCATGTTCTTAGGAACATGCACGCGTTATTTAGAATTCAAATTTTTTGGGGCTGGAATGACAACTTTAGCATTTGTGTATGTTGACTTGGTTGCCTCAAATTTAGGTTCCCTTTRAGAAATCTAGTGGTTCAGTCTACAAATAGAAATTTGTTGTTTATAAAAATACAAACATGATAGAGTCGGCTATACAGATTCCAAATATATACTTTTCTTTTTTCAAATTAATATTTTTTACTATTTTTAATCTAATCCTAAAATACATACCTCTTTTATTTTTTCTATAACGTTTTGTCAACTTAACCATTTCTAAAATGAGTTATAGGCTACACTAGAAGACATTGATATCTATGATCTAAAAAAAAAAAAATTATAATGTCAAGACCCTCTAGCTCCTACACAGTAACGCGATATATAATGGGTTCTCTACAATTATACAAGTTTTGGGAAGGAAATTCTATCGTTAAAGTACTCAACACTTGCACCACTTGCACTAACAGAGACATATACCTCATGTTAGAAAAAATCAAATTTCACATAGTTATTCACAATTTCTATGAATAAAAGTTGTATATTCTGAAACCTAATTCAATTTTTTATATCTCATATTTTTATACCATATTCAAATTCATTGTAAAATTACCTTGAATAATCTCTCAAAGTTAACATATTGTTATTTTTCCATGTTTATATTACCACTAATAAATCATAAAAGATCATCATTAACTTGCACATACCTATAAACCCTAATTAAATTGCATCAATGCAAAAACCATACAGAGTTGATGATGGCATTGATGCATATATCCTTTCGAATATAAATTCATCCCATTTGATGTTGAATAAGAGGTTCAGGGATCCATATTTATTTTTCTACGTGGGAACGAATAGGAAAGAAAAAACTAAATATTATTAATCCACATGAACGTATCCTTTCGAATATAAATTCATCCCATTTGATGTTGAATAAGAGGTGCAGGGATCCATATTAATTTTTCTACGTGGGAACGAATAGGAAAGAAAAAACTAAATATTATTAATCCACATGAACCAATGGCAGGTGGCCTTGAAAACTCTATTCATTTTGACAAAATTAAACCAAGATGTGTGAACCAATTGGGGGTGCATGGTTTCGGAAAGTTTGTTCACTTTTTTTCGCTTAGTGTCATTAATTATTCAATTATTTAATATTTTGTGGTTCTCCACATAAATATACACTCAAAAAAATTAAAGGAAGGGGAGAGGTTTGAGACCGAAGAGACTATTGTCTCAGAATCCCCTTGTGTAGTAGTGGCGGGGAAGTACCAAACTTTACAATTTTTTAGCCTTAGTGTTATTAATTATTTAATTATTTAATATTTTGTAGTTTTCTACATAAATATACATTCAAAAAAAATGAAGGAAGAGGAGAGGTTTGAGACCGAAGAGACTATTGTCTCAGAATCCCCTTAATAAAGGAAGAGGAGAGGTTTGAGACCGAAGAGACTATTGTCTCAGAATCCCCTTGTGTAGTAGTGGTGGGGAAGTACCAAACTTTACAATAGGCCTTATCTATTGGCATGAATGTGGTTGGACAACTTGAGACAGGTACCTTCTTACCCCACTTTGATATGTTGGTTGAAGCTGTCATCCCCAAA
>JASDQU010372980.1:12344-23539 GCA_032191745.1 Picea mariana
TAAACATTTTTTTATTATTATTTTTATCATATTTTTGAATTGTTATTAAAATATTAATATCGATAATAATTTTTATGTGTATGTCAAACGATTATCCAAAAAAATACTATTTTAAATCCTTAAAACCATTTTTTTTAATACAAATTTGTTAATAACATATAAAAGAATGTTAAAATCATTTTTTTTTTAAATATATTTTAAAAATCATTAAAAAAAAAATTGATATATTTTAAATTTTTATAATAAATAAATTAAATAAATTTATAATAAAAAAAATTATATTATTAAAAATATAATATATAAATATAAAATATATTAAAAAAATATAAAAATTTATACATCATAAATCAACACATGTAGATATTTTTTTAGAAGAAGATACAAAGGATTAATACATTTTTTAAAGCCACAAAGTTGGCGATCTTCATGGACAATAGTATATTCAACACTAGTATATTGAGGGAGTTACACTGCCAAACTAACTATTTACCATAGCACCCGAACCTAAAACCATATTTTCCCGAACATCTTTATTCTTGCTAATATATTTCCACCAGAATTCCCAATCCTAAGTGTAATTTGCTATTTTCACGTTCCTTAAATTGATGAATATGTTTTTTTGAAACTTTCCTTATGGTTTTTTAATTTGAATGTTATTTTCTTTGCCACATAGTGAGAAACATTAGTATGCTTTCACATGAATTTTTGTAATTTTAATCCCTATATAAATTATAATGTAATTGCCTAAATGTCATTTAGGCTAGTGAGTCGGTATGTTTGGGGCAAAGAGCCTTATTTATTAATATGGTCGGAGGTCAAATTGTATATTATGTACATTTAGATAATTAATAAAAATAGTAATCATACGAAAGGAATGAAGAACGATGGGGGGCTATGATTCTACTAGAGAGAGGGGATCCGAGGGGGGGAAATTCATGGGTATTAATCCAACCCACTTTATTGAATTATTATCATTGTGTATAACCTTTGATTTGTTGTCAAGTGTTCCCAAAGATAATTGTTAAACTCTTGTAAGAGGTTGGGTATGAGGAGTCACATCCCATAGTTATTGAGAGCATGGGGTTGACGTATTATCATCCTTGGGAAGAGTGTGAGTCAAGGAAGCAAGGGAAAGAGAAGACAATTTGTATGGAGAATGTAGAAAGTTTTTACATGCAGATTTTTAGCAGCTGGAGAAAAGCAGAGTCTTGGGAAGAGCACCAACCATGTTATGATTGAAGGAATTCATGGTTTGGTTGTGTATTATGCTGAGAGAGAAGCCTTTGTGTCTGTAAACAATGGGTTGCAATCCTGTAATAAAATTTTTTGTTGAGGAAATGGCTCAAGAGCCTCATGAAGGTTGTTGTGAGCACTCCTGAAGAAGCTAAGAGTTCCTAGAGTCCCCAGCTAAGAGATTCCTAGCCAACTGAGTGCACTAGAATCCTTGATAAACAAATGGTATAACCTGAGGGACTGTGAGAAGTGAAGGGGGCACATTCCTTAGGTTGTACAGGTTGTGGAGAAGAGAGAGATGGTGGACTCAAAATTATGTAGGAGTAGAGTCTAGTTTTGGGGCTACTGTGTGTGGAGATTAGATAGCCAAAGGACCAGATATCCTTGTGGATTGATAGCCTCAGCATGGGGATGACCTTCTATTGAGAGAAAATGAACAACAATGCATATGGCTAGGAGGCTCATCCTTCGTGCGCAACCAGTTGGTTATAATTTATAAATATGTAAGTATTATGTTTTTTTACTATGATTATTTTTCTATGTATGAATATTTGAATTGTTTGTGTTCGTTGTGTGATTACTTGATGTGTTCACGTTTTTATATGTGTTGTTAGATGCATGGGTAAATCAACATATTATTTTATTGTAATTTTATGGGCTTGTTTCCCCTTGGTTCATTTTATACGTATGGTTCATTATTAAATTTGTATGAACAATAGGCAGAGCCATGTTTGCAGTGGCATGACTCATCTTGGAGGTTGGGTATGTTGCAGTTGGATTTTTCATGCGCGTTGTGAATAGTTGTCGTGTGTAGTATAAAACATGTTGCGCTCATGATTTTTTTTTTTAGTGAGGTCGCAAAATTCATGTTAGTCAGCATGATATCTCTGCATTTAAATAATGTTATCCACAATGATTAAATATGTGTATGATTCATAGTTGAAGTTGAACCATACATATTTTTCTAAACTTTAGACTAAAATAAGTTTCAAATTTTTTTTTTTAAATAAAAACAAAAAAAAAAGCACTTGGATAAATCATCGTCGAATGAAGCCTTCTGATTAATTCAACAATCTAAATTCTTAAGAAATTATGGAGCTGCCTATTTATTAATGAATCAATTTATATAAAGGTTTGCTTTTGAAATTTCAGGAGTTGGGGTTTCGCGAAGTACGAAAGTTCAACATTGAACATCTTCGAAGCCTCGATACCCGAATTCACGAAAGTATTAAATGTTAAGCTGGGTTAATTAAAGTTTAAGAAATATTAATGATAAGTAAATCTCATCACGATTTCGTGATTCAGGAGCTCTTACGTATAAAATATTTGAAGTCCCGATACCCGAAACAACCCCATTCTAAAACTAATCGCGGTTAATTAGAAGATTTAAAAATGATTATACTTAATTAAACCTATCGCGACTTCGCGTTTCATAAGTCTTAGTTTAAACTGTATAAATATCCCCAAGATATGAAATGCCAAAACTTGATTAAATGATAAGTATGATTAATTAATGTACTAAATGAGGATTATACCCTAATTAATCTATCTCTTAACAATAACTTGAATACATTCAAATTCTGTGGTTTTCTCAAGGTATCGACCATTAATGACATTAATATCTGATTTAGGGAAATGATTCCAAATAAGATATGATTTTAACGGCCAATTTGTTTTTATTAAAGAAATTAAATGTGTTGTCCGTAAAGGTATATGCATGATTTATTCGTTTAAGGTAAAAGGATTTTTTAGTTCTGAATTACATTCCTGTTTTCATAGAATTGGCTTAGTGAAATAACGAGTTTTCTACATTCTCATTCTCTGTAATAGGTGATAGAACTCTGAAATTCGATATCATGGCTCCATGGAAAGTGTCCAAAGCAACTGGTGAAAGTTCTGGCCAAAACAAAGATGCTATTTCTGATACTTCGTCCAGAAGTATAAACATAGTTAAAACTTGGACGCATGTGTTCAACACCATACAATATGAAGTGGTGAACTTCCCTGATGATTCAAGCGACAATGAAAAGGATAACTTATCTACCAAATATAAGATTATTGCTTAAGCAGAGCTGCATAAGATAGCAACCAGGCCGAGGCCTTTACCTTACACTAACATGATTGGATGGGCATTGGATCATGTAGATATCCAAACTAGAACTATATTCAACTCTCATAAGTTAGTTGTTGGGTCATTTCGGCTGGAACACATACAGGTCATGTATAAATTGTCTGCAACATCAAAATTCGTTTATAATGCCATTTTTCTACTGAATTTTAATAATAAGGAGTGTGATCAGTATGGAAAGCGTCTTTCTGACTTGATGAGAGACTGGTGTTCATGCCCCGAAAAGTTCAGAGCCGAATCTCACGGTGTATATTCAATCTCATCGCTTGAACCACAGTTCATGTATATAGCCATGATTATGTGAAAAATTTATGGAAAAGAGAACGTGTCCCATTTCTTTCTACCATGGGTTCCCATTATACACTCAATGGCAGAAGGATTTTGTTCCGACTGGGCAAAGATATTGTCAGATAATCTGGCTAGTGAAATCTCAAAATACCAAACAAAGAAAACCAAAGGGCAACCGACTTCATTATTTATGTCAGCTTATATTATGGACGCTATATGTTTCATGATGCCTTTCTCACTGATGAGCTAGAGTTGGACTCCAAATAGTGTAGAACCAATTCATGATCATCATTCAAATCTCTGGGAAGACAAGGCAAAAGATTTCTTTTATGAAATCTGTAATTGGGTAGTGGTGTCGATGCATATGGTTATATTTGGTCACCCACCTTTTAGAATTTTAGACAACATTATGGTTAACTTAGGTAAAGTGGCAGACTAGTACATAGATGAAGACTTCTCTTATATTAGATTTTTCAGTTGTTCAGTTCCCCTATACGCATTACCACAATTTTTACCAGACCAACTGATATGTCGCGAGGTTGCACGACAAACTGTACTCGACGGGATTAGCAAAGTTATCAAAGCCGTGCAGAAAAATTTATGGCCATCTTTTACTTTATAGATCGATGCATTTTCTTTGATAGATTTCGGCCATTCCAGAGTGGAGCCTGTAGCCTTAGAGGAGATAAAGCTGGTTAACATTGAATTCAAGAAGCATGACCCATAGAAGGTCATGGAAAACCATATGGCCAGTTGCAATCTTAAAAGGTATGAACATGAAGAGTCCCCTTAGGATGAAATGTTCCGAGGGGAAAGATCTTACCAAGAAGTCCTGAGCCAAGTTCGAGCTCTACCACCTGGTGAAATGGTTGAGTTTTACAATTTCCAAAAACATTGAAGAAGTGGCCTCCCTAAAGTATTACAGGGAGAAAACCCAGAAGTCGGGAGCTCTAGTAAACAAGAAGCCCTAGAAAACCCAAATAGTTCTGAGCTCTCAACTCAGAAAAAGGATATCCTAGCGACAGGGGTATCTGATGACCATTCCAAAGATCAATTAGAAACATTAAAAAAGCAAGGAGAAGATAAGGCATTGTCTTCACTTGATAAATCAACTATAGATGGATCTAGAAAACAATTATCCACAAAGATCGACGGCCCCATTGAGGCTATTACACCATTATAGTTCACTAGAGGAAACCCTAATACAGAGGTAATATTCATAGGGGATCTCACGCCTATCCCTATTGAAGAAATACCTCGTACCGATTTATTTTTTAGTAAAAAACGAAAAGTTGTGGTAAAGAAAGAAATGCACCGGAAAGAAGGTGCAATGGTCAAAAAGCACAGAGTATTATTAGATGGAAAAAAATTGGAATATGAAGACATTGCTACAGAGGTAGCAGGCTCTTTGAGAGCTTTTGTAAAAACCAACGTATTCTCAGTTGATAATCTAAAGGGAAGGCTGAAGCAGAGAAATCAAATGATAAGTCAGTTGTGAGATCAAATAAGGAATACATAGCAGAATATGAGAGATGAGGTCAATAAAGGACTTGAAAAGGCTAGAGGTGTTGATAGAAAAGAAATCCAACTGCTCAAGTCTAGTCTTGTCCAACAAGATGAGTTGGTTAAACAATTACAAAACAAGGTAAGTTCCACTGAAAAATGGTTATGGATATAGCAGGGTTCCAAGATCAAGCATCATAGGTGCTAAAGAAATTGGAAATAGTACAACAAATCATTCTGGCTAAGGTAGAGATCATCCAAAATCATTTTCAGGAAGTAAATCAATCATTAGATAATATCAGTTTCAAAGAAAGAGAGGCTACTGCAGCCCGAACCACCTTTCAAAAAGCGGTCATGTCATCAGCTAGAGAAGAAGTACCTGTAACTCCCAGATTGACTATTGCAGAACAAATCAGAGGTGATATAATATTGAAGGCATGGGAGGCCAATATAGTCGAGAGTAAAAGAATGGCCAAAGAAATAAAACAGGATTGTGAAGAGGTTTTCGATTCGCTAAGTAAAGAATCACTAGGCCTTGGAAAGGATGATTTTTCTGAGATACTAGGACAAATCAACATTGTAAAGCATCAAATTGACATCAAATAAAGTTTAAATAAAGCTCATATTGAAATTTCACAGCTGAAGTAGGTTGACATCTCTCAAATATATAGATGGTTGATAAGGCCAAATTTACAGTTGCGGACAATGACTTCTGAAGATAAAAGGATAGAAGACAGGTTGCCGCAATTACAGAGAAAGTTATATCTTTTTGAGGCAATAGAGGTGATGGAACCTTCAAGACTATTCATACAATTCATAAGAAGATGCGTCAAATGTCTCGAGCAAGGTGAAGGAAGTACTTCAAAGAATAAATGAAGTAACATATGTATATCATTTCTACTGGTATGAGAAAGATATAGAAAAGAACCAAGTCTAATGGTTCAAGTTTCCATTTTGTAACCATTATTAGATAGGAATAACGAGAATTCCAACCGCATAGGGTTGAAAACCTCTTATATAAATATATTTTCAAAAGACTAAAAAGAGGTTAATCTTGTCGATTGTAATAGAGAAATCTCTCATTTTCAAGAATTAATACAAGTATAGACCAATGACTCTATATTTTGTCACTCTTGAGTTAAGTGTTCTTTTGTTCTTTTATATTCCAACATATTTATTCATATGTCTTTGATGAATGCCTGATCACAACTTACTACAACATCTACTGTGGTTATATGTTTCATTTAGCTATCTGATTGCTTATAGATTTTCCTCTGTGTTTGGTATTAGAAAACATAACACCTGAGAGTTAGCTAGATTTCTACTTTCTATGCTTCATTAAAGGTTTCTCATCTATTTTCTTATTCTGTAGCAAAGTGAGATTCTTCTGTGATTGACGCCTTGCTTTGTTTAATAGTTTTGTGTTTTTCTCTCATCACATTCATCATTTTCAAATTTAACTCAGATACGAAAGATGGCCTCTGAGTTGTTTTACCATTAATTAAATTTTAGGAACTTTCTCATATAATTGAAAGTAGAAAAAACAAATATTAAAAAAAAAAAGCAATAGATCCTTTGATTATTACTTTCCTCCATGACCATACCTGTTACAAGGCAGCCCAATACTGAGCCCGGTCTCACTGATCAGAGCAATATTGCTTTAACCTTGTTTAATACCATCCTAGAGACCGCTAATACCCGGGTGGAGCTTGAACACGCATGGGCAGTGATTGAACAGTACATAAGTGTCTGAGAACATTAGGAAGCTAGGCAAAGACAACTTTAGAATCTACCATAGCTTCATTTTCTTTAGAGTATTGATTTTATTTTCATATTAAACACTCTTTTAATCCTAGATGCCTTGACATTATACTTTGAATCCTTAAGTATAAACTCAGGAACAACATCTTTTTGGCGCCATTGCCGAGGATCGAAGAAACAAAGTTATTTTTCCCTGGGAGAACGACATTGGTAAGTTTCCTGCTTTGATAGTGAACAAAGACTGAATACATTATAAGAATAATCTTTATCTTTCACTTGGCGACTCCGCAACTAATAAACTGAAATTCAATCGAAAAAATACTAGAAAGAATCCAGATGATGAGCAGACCTCGCCTATATCCAATCCTGAAAAACTTTTGAAACCAAGAAGATACCTTAAACAAACTACTTCATCAACAAGTAATATTTATCAACCCAAATCCATGCAGTCAAATAATAAGGTTCTACTTGAGCAATTATCTTCACAAGAAGGTTCCACCCAACTCCTTTTCAGAGAAAGATCCATCGATAGAATCGAAACCCTAGAACGTGAGTTGGTTTTACCCGAGTTTAAAGTCGAGACTTTTCCAACTGTCTCCTTTACCAATAGAGGTAAATTATCTATCTCACTTCCCTCTTCGATTGACATTTCGTTAGTTTCCAAATTTCAGCTTCCAAACTCTCAAAGTTTATAAGAATATACTTTATACCTTGAATCGACTCATGTTGGTTCTCTTCAGTACACATCTTGTGAGTCCGAAGAAACTAGTCCTCATTTTCCAGTTCCCTATTTTTCAAAATTCCTATCCCTTGATGGTCAATTCTTTGAAACCATTTCTCTTTACCCAGAAGTAACCGAAAGGTCACCATGTATCTTTAAAATTCTTCTCTATAATATCCAAGTTTCACCCTCTAAATTATCAATGGTTGTGGCTAGAGGAGGTGGTGTTGGTGGTGGTGTTGGAGGAGGAGGAGGTGGTCAAGTACCACCCCCACCCCCTAGAATATTTGCCAAAGTAGCTCTTAGTTATTCTCTGTGGTCCTCCCAGTTCCTCTCCATGATTTACCTGAAAATTATATGAAAAACCTATCGAAATTCATAGGAGAGTGAGATTTAACCGCGACTGAACACATTAATTTCTTTGATCAATTTGCTGACATCCTAGGTCTTGAACACGAGGATGTTTATTCAAGACTCCTAGTTCAAACTTTTGAAGGATAGGTGATAATATGGCTCCGAGGACTACCGACAGGATCCATAGGATCATATGATGAGTTGGAAAATGCTTTTATCAGACAATGGGGAGAAAGGAGAGATCATCTTTATTATCTAACCGGGTTTGGAGTTTTGAGAAAGAAAAATTCAGAATCAGTTCTTGAATTTAATCAAATATTTAATAAACTATATAATAATATTCCAGCTGAGGTTAAGCCTTCCCAACCCGCAATGAAAGTAACTTTTGTTGGGGCTTTTGATCCAGATTTCTCTTTATTATTAAGAGAAACGAGATCTGTTGATCTCACTAAAATGCAGGATGACACTGTAGAAATTGAATCGAACATGATGGCATCGAGAAAGTTAAAAGATAAATTTGAAATGGTAAATAAATATACCAGGCGATTTAGGGAACAAGCAGGACCCTCTTGAGTTGGAAAATCCTCGGAAGATAAGATGGACGACATGGCTAAAATAATCAAAGAATTGTCGAATAAAATCTTGAGAATGGAATTGGACCAATCAAAGAATGATCACTTCCCTAGAAAGGATTTCAGAAGGAATCCTAACCCTCAAATACAACAAAGACAAATTAAGAATGAAGAACAAAAGATTCAGGTCCCCTTTAAGAATGAAAATTTTATAGGAGGAGAAGACATGCAAAATTTTGAGGAGTTCAAGGAAGATATCAATAATCTTGGTGATGATTGTCAGGAACTTTATTTGACGAGACAGGATTATGAAAAATCTCTAAACGCAGAAGGTTGGTCTAATAAGGATGAGAGTATGAATATTACAAATGATTCTGCTTATAAAGGAATCGTTGATAATATAATGGCCGAGCTGCAACAAAAATATAATCTAAGGCCTAGAATTAGAAATGTCACAACTGCCCCACAAAAAAAAATCTTACCAAGAGGGGAAACAGACGAGGCAGCTCCAAAATTTGTTGAAGGAAAATCTCCCTGCGAACAGGTAGATCTCCCTTTGAGAGCTAGACTCTTAACTCTTAAGACATAAGATGCTTATGATGGACACTGACTTCCTTTTAGGTCTATATAAACTAATGTATGAAGAGGAAGGAGAAAAGAAGCACCTTTTACCGGTGTTTGTCCCTGCACGGTCCGAATTGAGCTCCGATCTTTTACTCCTCAATAAGCCCTGTAGACAAACAAAAGTACAACCACTTCCTACTCTACTGGTATTAGCTCGAAATAGACCTATCTATTAGAGACAATTTCATGTGAGATTAAACACAAACTAGAAAGAAATAGGCCAAGCATATTATATTGATGATAACAATAACGAAAAAAACTTACAACCGTAGATGCGAATGAAACAACTTCGTCGAATCGTCTTTGTCTAACCCTTGCTCGAAAGACCCACGATGAGAATGACAACAACTTCACTGATTATTCTCCTCCACTCGGCTATGTGTTTCCTATGAGATCATAGGTTTCATGCTTCTAATCCTTCCCCCTTTCACCATGAGAAGGTCTATTTAAATAGGCTTGGAGAGGCCCAACTACTTGAGATATCTTTGGAGTAAGTTGAGGATTTTCCTCCTTTAGTTATGGATCTTCCCTATGATCATGTCTTGGCCAAGGATTCGAATCCAACTGCCTTCAGATATTGAGAGGATCTTCCCCTTTTTCTTCTCAAAAAACCAACTGTTGCCCAGAATAGGTAGCGCTCTCTAAAAAGGGGTGTCAAAGCGTTATAATGCTCCATGGAAATGTATAGGGGGGCACCAACACTCCTGAGAGGAGTAGCGCTCAACAAAAAGGGCAGACAAGTGTTATAACGCTCCTAGATAGTCTTTAGGGGGGTGCCAGCACTCTTGAGAGAGGTATAGAGGAGCGTTCTCCTCTGAAACTAAATTTTTAATGGTCCTTTCAAATGGCAAGAGATTCATAACCCTTGTAACCCATTCCTCTTCTTCCAAATCAAATGCTTGAGATGTTTCATGTGTCCTTTTGATGTCATTATAGGTATGACATAGGCATTATGGAAGTATGCTTTTCCTTACACTTGTGACACTTTTGAGCAAAATGCGACACTTATGACCCTTGCAATGACGACACTTGCGACACTATTGAAGTGAGTAATTTCGATGTGTAACAGATTGCCCCCCAAAGTATGAAGTTAGAAGACAAGAACTGATAACTGAAATGATTTGTAGACTTTCAAGCAAGGGTATAGACGCAGAGAACCTGATAGAAGCTGCACACAAACATCCAACAAATATTATGACATGTTTCAAACCCAAGGCAGGCATACCTATGCTTGGGTGATAAAGACTTGCAAGATATGGCCGCCATAAAATACACTGCAGATCCATAATTGTATTGATAAAAGGTATAGCCACCAAGGATACAGTGTGGATCTATACTCATATGACCTGAACTAATCATAGCCATGAAGAATACACAGTGGATCCACGAGATGACAAGACATAGCCAGGACCAATACAAAGTGGATATATGTGACAGTATATGTGCCACTGTTCAAGAGAAACTCCTTCACAACCTGGGCAAAGTACATATCAAAATGATCACTCAACCTAGGGTCTTCTTACCGATCTTGATGTAGTACGAATATAACCATGTGAATAGATGTAATGATGTCAAACATGGCAGAAACCACTTGATTACCGGTCAATGATGTAAACCGTTAACAAGCGCGAGGGAGATCACCATTAAGGTCAATGATCCCAATGCACTCTAGTACATTCCAATGACTGTGAATGGCTGAGTTGAATTCGAACATCCATGGAATCATCCAATCAGAGGTCAATGATGTAAACCTACTGTCGGACGTGAGGAGGCCTGCCATTGAGGCATGCAGGTCCCAAAGTACTAATTGGTTTCTAAGTCTAGTTCTCAGATAATGTGTTGAAGTCAACAGGAATAGACTCGTCGAAGGAGGGCCTTGATGTATCCCCCATCAATGACACGAAACAGACATAGAGATGTAATTGGTAGATCAAATGAACATGGAATGACATGGGTATTGAGACAAGATATTTGTGATGGCTGACTCTCGAGGCAGATACTTCCCTTGAAC
>JASDQU010372980.1:39928-72357 GCA_032191745.1 Picea mariana
AGTCCAAAGACAGAAAACTAAAAGGTTTTTCATGATTATAGAGTTTGGAAAAACACTTAAAAAATAACTCTCTCAGTTCCTTTTTCATACAGTTAGTCTCACGAGGCCGAAAAAGAGATAAACTACCACTCAAAAGATGCCCTTTCGAACCTTTTAACGAGTGTGAAAGGAAGCAAGATCACTCGACGATCTTTTCATGTTTAGAGAGTCTGAAAATAGTTTAAAGATGACTCCAGGGGGTTCCTTTTTCGTGTGTCCATACGGATCCGAAAAAGAGATAAAATTTTACTCGACACGTTCTTATATTCTCGAGCTTGATAACGAACTAAGACTATGCTCATGGATATGACAAGGTAAACAAACGATCAAAACTGCTCTGAAATCTGTAATGTCAAAACTGCAATCTAGAGGTTTAGTGAGACCATCATATTTTTAAAGAAACCCAAAAGTAACTATACCTTATAAAAAATGGAAATTTGTAAATAGTAATGCAAAGAAAAATCTTCAATTACCATTTTATTTTCATAAGGATTTGTAGCAGTGGAGATTCTCATTTTGGAGGTGGATCTTGTTTTTCCTGGTACCGAAGCTATGGTTGATCATTTCTCTCACTGTTTGGACCAGGTATATCTTCATTTCCTCCTCTTTCAATTACATGGTTCAAAATTTGTTTTCACAACAATATTTCAATAAAAAATCGAAGCCCTAGGTCATCCAAAAGAAGGTAAAATCGACCCCTGTTCAAAACGATGGAAAAAGAACACCTGTTTACAAAAATGCTTTCAGGAGGCTGTAGCATGGATGTCAATGCATTGATGCTTGAGTGGATTGGTCATTTTTTTTAAGGAATACAATAAGAAACCCGAAAAATTCCCACGCAGCCATCAAATGTGGATGAAAGTTATTTTAATTTAAAACGTTTTATTGTAGGCTATGGGGGCTGCGTAGTAATATTGAGTAATAAAAAGGGGGCGTGGTTCTTTTTGAACAACATGGACAATGGATTTTAAGTTTTTTTAATTACTTAGAAAATTGTCGAAAGTGTGAATAATGAAGATTTTGTTCTTTTTCTTTTTGTTTACAAGTGATTTCGTCAACAACCATGATTGAATGGAAGGAACGGGAGCATGAGATCGATGATTTGGCTACTTTGTAGAGTCCTCACACGTGGGCCGTGTTGAGAGATTGTGGCCTTCTCAAATTCTTTAAACTACAAAAGATGAAGAAAGAGATCCTTCTGCTTGAGCACATAATCAGTTTGTGGGATGTCGCAGAGAAAGTGTTTCGAATCGGAACGCAGCTTCTATCCATTGAGTTGGAAGATTTATACTTCTTGACTGGCCTCTCAAAAAGAGGGGCTCCTATAGCTTTTTCCAGACAAAGGGCGCTTCCTGAACCTGTGGATGTGTACCTGGCACGTCATTGTGTCCCAGGAGAAAGACTAGTGGGAGGTAGAATCCTAGTCAAGGATATCAGAGAATTACCCCTTCGGTCTGTTGTGTTCACCATCACGAGTGTGATAGGAAGCACCATCACACATCTGGCATCCATATCACAGGTAGCTTATGGTGTATAGTGTTTAGAGCCAACACTGTTTAACTGGAGCGTAGGATTTCTTCGAAACGTGAAGGAACAGATTTCGAGATGTAGAATGGGGTAGAAGAAGTTTGGATATGGTTCTTTCTTGGTCTCATTATTCTTAGAGAACATTCCTCAGATGCAACCTCAGATTGGATTGGTGGTACGACCAGTGGGAGAACCACAGATGGAATGATGGACTATTCTGTCTCTGAGACTAGTGGCAGAGTCAAAATTTCTCTTCACTGGTGACTTCTTCGCTTGGCTGAGACACCAATATCTTTGGATAGAAGATTTTCCATATGCTAAGGTGGAATTTCATGAGAGTATGGATCTAATTTTACCAGTGAGAGAAGGTTGGGATGTGTCAGGTGAGAGACCAAACAAAACCTTTTCTAGTGTTTTTAAGTTTTCTAACATATGTATATTTTTTTGGGCACGTAGAAGAGTTTCTAACGGATGTATCATTTTCAACATGCAGACAAGGGACTAGTGCATCCGACTGAGATATCAGTACCGGGACGTCACGGGGATGCTCAGGTTGTAGTAGATCCGGGGGCACCAGTGATAGGTCTTCGGGAAGTTGAAAGAAACCTTCAAAGCCTTACGATGGGAATTCCTGCTCTACGGAGGGCAGAAGTACCTTAACATCTACAGAGACACACTGTGGGGGTGCTTGAGAATGATAACTCTCTACTGAGACGAGTAGTTCACGCAGTGATGTGTTATTCTCAGCATAATGTAGTGTAGAGAGATTAGAGTCTCTCTGGTGATTGTATATTTTGTATGACTTGTCGGACGATGTTGTATGGGTGTGAAGACCCAAAATTTAGCTCTTCCAAATATTTTTTGATGTAATCAAAACATTTTCAGTCACGTTATATATATATATATATATATATATATATACAGTTCTGAGTTTTTACAGTGGTAGAAGATTTGTAAATGATGATGTCTTTAATGTGATGTGTTTTAATTTACATGTGGTGTACAGTTTGTTTTCCTTCATGAAACCTTATCTATGGGCGAGATACCGATCCATGATGTAATTGGCTAACGAATCCGAAACATTGTTGAGTTCTCTTGGAATATGTTTGTATTCGATGTAATCAAATATTCATTCAAGACGACAAACCCATAGGTGGAGACATAGTAGGATAGGATTACAAATAGCATAGACACGATTAAGTTGGCATACCACAAGTTGCGAGTCTAGGTTAACAATCATATGAGATATACCTAGGGAGGAGGCTTGGGTCAGAAGTCCAATGACAACATGATATTCTGCCATGTTATTAGTTGTCGGTCCTAAGCAAATACCTCCTGAACTCACCAACTCGTCAGATTGGTAAATGACCCATGCTGCAGAAGCAACGTTCTGGGTGTGTCGAATAACGCCATCTACAAACCCGACAAAGATAGGAAAGGAAGACGTCATCTGTGCATGAAAACACAAGACACAGTTATGAGTGTCAAAGGTAAGAACTCGAGCACGCAAAAGAAACAGACACACCAAACCAAAATACAATAATGTACAAAGTACACATGCTAGGTGATCTAGGCATAGTACTTTTTAAGGTAAATCCCGTTCCAGGGCTCTCCTAGGGAGATTCCATCATAATCGACTAACTCATAGGCGCCTCTGTGCAAAACATGTTTCACAATGTAAGGGCCATGCCATAGAGGTTCTAACTTACCTGTCCCTAGTTTGTCATGAGTCTGGTCATAGACGAGGACTAACTCTCCTTCCGCAAAAGTCCAAGGATGGATGGATTTTTCGTATTGATTTTTTATCCATTTCTGATGTGCCTCATTAACGAGAGAGACATCACGACATGTTTTGTCTAGTTTGGTCAGATATAAGAAAATTTCTTCTTCGACAGAAGTATGGGGTAGGAGTTATACTTTAAGTTTCAGAGATGGAATCTCGCACTCGATTGGAAAAACAACTTCGATGCCATACACTAACTGGAAAGGAGTGAACCCAGTTGCAGTTTTCATGGAAGTACGGTAAGCCCAGAGAGCGGAGAAAATTTGTAGATGCCAAGATGTCTTATTTGCCCCTACCATACGTTGAATCATGGTTTTAAGGACCTTGGTGATGGCTTCAACTTGTTCGTTGGCCTGAGGATAGTATGGGGATGAGTTTTCATGGTGAAAACCCAACTTGGCATGCAATTCACTCATCATCTGGTTCTTAAAGTGTGAACCGTGATCAGTGACAATGGCGTGTGGTACACCAAAACGAGTTATGATGTGGTTAAAAACAAAAAGAGTTGTGGTACAACCATCATTCAGAAAGGTAGGCATAGCCTCAACCCATTTTGTAAAGTAATCGACGGCGACGATTATATAACCGTGCCCCTCGGCTGAGGTAGGCTTACACTGCATGAAATTGATACCCTACTTGGCAAAGGGGCTGATGGCGATAATGGGGTGCAGCGTAGTAGGGTGGGTGTGTGCCTTGTTATTAAAATCTTGGCAGGGTGGGAATTTTTTGACTGTCGAATACAATCTTTGAAAATCGAGGGCCAAAAATAGTTGGCACATAAAATTTTCTGGGTTGTAGCCATTCCAGAAAGGTGACCGCCATAGGCTCCAAGGTGACAGTCATTCAGAATGTGTTCAACCTCTTCATGAATCAAACATCATAGAAGGACGGTATCAATACCATGGCGATACAAGGTGTCATCGACGATAAGGTAATGGCGAGAATGGTGGCGAATACGTCAACTCTCTTCACGAGAAATGTTAGGCTGAAAGCGTTGGGTTTGGAGATAAAGGAGGATATCTCCATACCAAGGATTAGAGGTGCTGATGAGAAAAAGAGTTTCATCAGGGAGAGAATCTCTAGGCTCAATATCTTCATCAACATGGAGAAGGTCGCAGATACACTCTGCAAACACCAGGGACTTTTTGGCTTTGGACTTCGCAAATTCAAGATCGAATTCCTGAAGGATGACGATCCATTTGGAGTATTTTCCCTCGAGCACTTGACGTGTCAAGACATGGTACATGGGGTTCGAGTCCGCGATAACAGTGGTGGTGCGTAGTAGGATGTAATGGAAAAATCTCTAGACAATGATGACAGCTGCCAGAGCCAGTTTCTCTACATGTGAATATCGAAGTTCGGGTCCAGATAGACTCTTAATCAGGTAATAGATCACATGTTCCTCATCGTTGGGGTCCTCCTGAAATAACACCATCGCAATAGTGGAAGTGGAGGCAGCTAAGTAAAGGATGTAGTCCTTTGTATATTCTGGAGGATGCAACAAAGGTGTGTGGGTCAAGGCATGCTTGAGAGAATCAAATGATCATTGAGCGATGTCATCCAGATGAAAGGGGCATTTTTCTGCAACAATCACATGAATCCTTTAGTTATCTCAACGTAGTTACAAATGAAACGACAAAGGAAGTTTTCATTCCCTTGCAAACTTTGGAGCTGGGTCAAACTAGTAGGTGAGGGTAAGGCCAGAATAGCCTTAATCTTTAAGGGATCCACCCAAATCCCATCCTTAGAGACAACGAAACCAAGGAGTCGACCGGATTCAACAACAAAAATACACTTATGTGGGTTCAAACAGATACAGTAAAACCAACATCGAAGAAAAATAGCCCGTAGGTGGTCAATGTGATCTGATCTATTGGATGAGTGGGTAGGTAAGTTGTCGAGGTAAGGTTCTACAATATGCTTGATATCGTGTAAAGCATACGACATAGCCCACTGGAAAGTAGCACCAACATTTTTGAGACCAAATGGTAGCTTTCGATAGGCGAAAGCTCCCCATGGGCAGATATAGGTTGTCTTATGTTGATCAGCAGGTAAACTTTAAATCTGGTTATACCCGGAGAAACCATCCATGAAAGAGAAGATTACTCTCCTAGCACAATTATCAATGATCTGGTCGATGAAGGGCATAGGGTAGTTCTCCTTTGGACAAGCCTTATTGAGATCTGTTGACAAGCGAAATTGACCGCTCGTCAAATGGAGGGGTGGATCCGGTCTGGGGTTGTCTAAATAACCCAAGCCGTTTGGATTAATCCTTTTCGACGGGTTTAGAGGCTCCGTTGGCCGATATAAGTCCTAGGAAAACGAAAGAGAAACTAAGCTAAAGNTACTTAACTAATATTATAAAGCAATAATTCTACTTATTAAATGTTTAGCTATCAATACAATTAAATCTCAATTATATATGTACAGTATTTACAGAATACAAATTTTTATCGAAATTTGCAAAATCATTTGTAAATTGTCTTATGACAGTGAAGCTACTATTTTTGGATTTTTATAACTTTTATGGAAAAGAAATGAAACAACAGTTATCTGACTAAGAAAACAAGATAATAATTTGTACTATATATCTATCTAAACTACAGAGACTTCTCAGATTAATTAACTATTAAATTGCAAATAACAAACTGACCTGAAGTAGCTTTTCCTATTTGTCCTGTGCATAGTATTCATTTAGCTACTTGATGAGGGAAACCCGCACCAGATTTTGCAAAGAGCTTCTCATAAACAGGAAGCAGGGACGCTCTTGAATACGAATGACAGAACAAACAAGACATACAACAACAACAATTTTATATTTTACAAATAATCACATCAAGATAAATCCCTCTGCAAAGATTTGTACAGAACTGCTCATTAAACAAAGAAGGTAAACCTTTTGTTCGTTAAATTAAAACAGGGTAATTGTTGTAAGTAAAATAAGAGACATCAAATATGGACAATATTTAAACCAAATCACATCAACCTGTAACAAATCTTGATATCTAAAGTAGTCAATAATTTGATTACAAATTAAAATGCACAAAACTTGAACAAAAGTAAGATGAATTGAAGCTAAAGCCGTACAACAAATCCACTTTTATTCGAGTCTGTATCATCATCAATCGATAGTATTTGTTCTCCCAACAGTGATGGGTTGTTTACAAAAAATAATAAGTATTTAAAGGCCACAGGGTGCAACATTCCCTGTGGAAATCATCAAAACTATTTTCAAAAAATATGGGAACAATCTCCCAGAATCCTATTTCTTCCTAAGACTAACAATCTAATCCCAAAACTGTGTAACAAAGGCATGTTCTAAAATGGCCATAATCGATCCAATTCCTATTGAAATTCGTGTGTACCTTGGCTGTAGGTATACGATTCGTTCAGGATAATTTTGAGTTAACAATGGCAGTGGCTACCTCAACATTTTTGAACACGACAGAACCTGTGGTCTTTTGCCTCTTATCGTTAGATTGCAATCTATCATTTTCCTTAGACAACACAGTCACCCATTCCTCCAAGGACTTAATTTGGGATTGTAATAGAGGGACTTCTGTATAGTATCGTTGGAGCCATGAAATGTATTCATCACACTGTGGTCGATCAGGCCGAGTCACTGTAGGTAAAGGATCTTTTAAAATACCAGGGGTTCTACTATCAAACTTGATCCCGGGGAAGGTAGGGTCATCCTTAAAGCATTGTGGGAGGTTGGATACGTATTCATAGGGTTCGACAAAACAGAGGCAATGAGAGTATGGGTACTCCTCAGTCAGAAATCTCTCAATCTCAAAATATGAATCTTCACTCAAAACAATAGACTTCTGGTCTGTGTTTTGTTTGGGATTATTACGAGCGCACCTAGATACCTAACGTGCAACCTTATTACCTTTTCTATTGACATCGGTCTTACCTTTACCCTTTTTTCTTGTAGGCCTCTTAACAGTCTTAGCATTTTCTTTCGAACATGGGTCAGGTAGGGTGTCGGGTAGGTCAGCGTCGGGGTAGGTCGAGGGTTCGATAGTAGGTAGGAGGGTAGGAGGTGGCATGACAGACCCGACAAGGGTTTTGGTTACCACAGTCTTGTCCACGGGACCACATTCAGGAGTGGCAAAGACATTCCTCAATAAGAAAACTTCTCAACAGTCGCCACTCAACCTCAAATGATGAACAATGACGATTTTAATCAAACAGTGATGGAAGAGGCTGGAGTCATCCTTCTCCCTCTTAAATCATTTAGCCATTTTATACAGATTGCGTAGGAGGCAGTGAGGCATATTCAAAGGGAAATCTATGAAATTCATAAGCAACTGGAGATGGTAAAGAAACAATAAACTATATCTACCTTCGCAAGTAACGAATTGCTTAACAATGGCCAACAAATCGTGCCATCGAGACTTAAGGGCTGTGACCGACATACCTTTATAACAACTGATAATTTTCCTCGAGGTAAACAGGAGCAGCCATGGCACTTCATCCACCTTCGAATTCTTAAACCATCTTTGCCCCTTGGCTATCAAACCAGTGGCTGAGATGAGGAATTCTTCGTTTAATTCGAGTTGGATGTCCCCAACTTTGGCCCTGCATCCATCGAATGTGAGGGAAAATTGTTGAGCGACCGCGAGGTTGAAACCCTTGAATTTTTGAATGAAAACTAACCAGCCATTACTCTCCACGTCCTTACGAGCGTTATCAAATAACAACAACGTTTGGATGCCATTAGGTTCTATGCGCACTACAGGATCCATAAGAGACAACACACGATCAAGAAGGTAATCGGTGAGGGGGTTTGACAGGGTAGGCATAGGACTAACATCCCCCAATTTTTCCCAAAACAAACAGAGGTAGCCTGAGGTGCAAGGAAGATGTTAATGCATAGGTGTGTGAGGGTGGTGGAGTGGATTGAAAGCATGCAAAACATTCATGTTGGCATGTACAACTGACGGTGCCTTAATTCACATCACAATCAAAGCATTGTAAACCAATTATCAAATGGACTATTCACATACTCATCGAAAGCCATAACATTCATAACCAAAAGATTTTGACCAAATGAAATATCAAATAACCACTTGAAAACCATAGTGTTCATAACCAACAATTGGTCTGTATATTAAATCAACAATAGTGTTTGTATGATTCAAAGAAATCACTACATCGACCATTGCACCATGGGTTTAATCACAATGTTAATGCATTCTTATGAAACCATTGCACCATGGAATTTGATCAAAGACAACAGAATATCATATCACCATTGTAACAAGGATTCAATCAAAGACACCAGAATATCATTGCATCACGAACTTATAAATGAAACCACATTAACAAAAATCAAATGAAAAGTGAGTAAAGGTTTGGTGTTTTGATGGATGTATGATCAATGGTGAGTTGGATGTAAAAGATTCATGACGACATAAACAAAAAGATCTATAATAATCCAAAGATGATTTTAATGCCATCAACATGACTTCCAACTCAAAGTTTTCATGCTTGCAGTCGTGAAAAATGAAAATGAAAGGCAGGTATGCGAAAACGAAAGATAATAGTGTCATTTTGTTTAAAGAATTACGATGAGTATTGAGGGTTCAAAACCCTTGTGTAGGTAGCTTATAAGAAAAAGATAAAAATGCAAAATGGCTACCAACAATGGTGACACACTGGTAGAAGCAGTTATCTCTACCAAAAGAACAAATCCAGATTAGAATAATTAGAATAATTCTAACTCAAAAATGACCAAAAAATTGTTTAAACATCATCATTAATCAAACAAATTCCAGCCGTGCTTAAAAGATGAAAAAAGATATCAGTCTTAAGACAAGCGAGTTATGATATTAAAGATAAAATCTCCAATACTGTTGATAGAGCCACTGCTGCCAGCAGGCGTCCATAGCCCGACAAGGTTTCCATTTAACCCACTCTGATATCTGTATCCTGCCAAGAAGTTCTAGATCAGAATAAAGGACATTTTAAGGTCAAGAGATTTCATATTTGCAAATTTTCATATACCCGACATTGCTTCGCTGCCAGCGGGCCTGTTCACTACCACGACAAAGTTGTCTTGGCATCATGCATGCATTTACCCGTTGCCAGTAGACCTGTTCAGCAACCCGATGGGTTTACAAACACTTCCCACAGCTCTTTTATGATTTATTTAGTTTTTAAAGATATATAATTGAGCGAGGTGACGCTGAAAATTATAATATTTTAGACATATTTTTTACAGATCTTGAAAGTTTTTTTCTTTTAAACTGCCCTTCATTAAGATTCATAGATGGTTTGTTGACAAAACCGACCTTCGAAAGCAGGGAGACATATTCTGAGTTATTCCCTTAAGGAACAGGGACAGCATAAGAAGAAAATAGATGATCGTGACAGGCTTCACTTACAGATCGAAATTAGCAAACTTCTTTCAAACAACAGGCTTTTCTCAACATGGCTGTAAATTTCAGAAGTATATTATAATTAATGTTTAGACAAATTTTCAGCAGTGATTTTAGAGAAAGAATTTTCTGTTTTCTTTGTCTGAACAGTTCAAAATGCAGGTATGTGTATTTCCAAAAGCAAAAACTGATAAGTCGTAAGGGAAAAATCAAAACCAAAACAACAAAAGAAAAGTAAACAAAAGAAAAATATTTAAACAATATACACAGGGTTGTCATCAAGCGAAATACAATTTCAGAGATTGGCCATTCACCGGATAGGTGTCTGGCTGTCCCTCTAGATTCTGTAATCGAAAAGAGCTGGGACCAAATTTATTAGCAATTAAAAATGGTCCTAGCCATAAGTTCTGAAACTTCGTATGCTCTCCCTTTCCCTCATGTGGTTTGTCCCGTTTCAAGACAAGGTCACCTACTTCGAAGTTCCTATCAGAGGCAGAGTTGGAATCAAACCATCTTTTGACCACTAGTTGATGCTGATCTAACTTACGTTCAGCTTGAGCCCTGACCTCTTCTAGTTTGATTAAAGCGTTAATTCGATTCTCCAAGGGAGGGCAGTCTTCTTCTTGTATTTTTTGTGATAACTGTAGTGAGGGAAGAAGAATATGTAGTGGCAGAATTGCTTCTCTTCCATAGACGAGAAAGAAGGGAGAGTTACCTACAACAGTTTTCGGTGTTACTTTATCAGCCCAGATTGCGTTTAACAGTGCATTATGCTAATTTTTGTGATTTTAGATACCGTTCTCTTGATGATTTTATTCAAGTTCTTATTTGTTGATTCTGCCAATCCATTGCCTTGAGGGTAATAACTGGCATAATATTTCAACTTAATTCTTTTTTCTAGATCCAACTCACTCATCACAAGAGACGAAAAATAAGAAGCGTTATCGAATACTAAACAGTCAGGGATAGCAAAACGAGTAATAATATTCGAATTTAAAAAGGAAATTACCTAACTGGCATTTACAGCTTTTAAGGGGGAAGCTTTAGACCACCTGGTGAAGTAATCTGTGGCTGTTATGATAAAATTGTGCTGATGTGAGGATGGTGGATTGACTGGACCTATAATATCAAGACCCCACTACTGAAAAGGGGAGTCTACTGAAACAGGATGCAAAGGAAAGGATGATTTCTATATCCGCCTGGATGCTTTTTGACAAATAATACACTTGTGACAGAAGGCATCATCATCTCTAAAAAGAGTAGGCCAGTAGCAACTTGCTATCAAAACTTTATGGGCAATGGTGTCCCCACCAAAATGCCCACCAGCTTCTCCTGCATGCAATTCTAGTAAGACCTTTTCTGCTTCATCTTTCTCAAGACAACGCATTAGTACTCCATGAAAATTTTGACGAAATAGAATACCATTAATCAACTGAAAGGAGGAAGATTTTAATCTTAACTCTCTTCTTTTAGTGGGATCCAGGTGACGGGGGGCTGACCCATGTTCAAGACAGAATTTTATATCATCATACCAGGGACTGACAGAGTTTTGTGCACAACAGATTGAATTTTGATTGTGTTGTCCTGGGTTTGACATATCGTTTTCTTCTTGTTGTCCTATTGCTGAGTCAGCAACTAACTTGCATATCCCTTGGCCTCTCACTATTTTAGATGGGGTGATTTCTATGTCATGCTCTTGTAAGGAGGTAACCCAGTTCACCCTCTTTTCCCCTAGTTCTTTCTTCACTAACAGATTTCTGATGGCTGGGTAAGGGACAATAATTTTCATCCTAGATTTCAAAAGATAAGATCAGAAGTGCTTGACTGCTTTAAAAATAGCATAGGCTTTCTGATCTACCACTGGGTAATTAAGTTCTGCACCTTTGAAAGAAGATCTCATAAAGGCAATTGGTACTTCATTGTTTTCAGCGTTCTTTTGAGTTAGGACAGCAGCATAGGAGCGATCAGAAGCAAATGTGTAGAGTGTGAAGTCTTGCAAAAAGTCAGGGCTCATGAGAGAAAGAGAATCTATTATGGAATTTTTTATTGAATTAAAAGCTTGGTTTTCTAAGGGTCCCCAATGATATTGTGCATCTTTCTTACTTAAATTATGTAAAGGTCTCACCATTTCGGAGAAACTGGGGACGCATCTCTTGACAAAATTTATCTGGCCTAAGAAAGACTGCATAGGCTTCTTGGATGAGGGAGGGGGAAGTTTCGAGATGACTTGAGTCCTTTCAGGGTCGATAATCATCCCTTTGCTTGGCGCAATAAATCCTAAGAGTTTACCTTGTTCTACTGCGAAGATAGATTTTTTAGGATTCAAGGAAATGTCGTACTTATGACATCGCTGTAGAACGACTCTCAAATGAGCTAGATGATCATTTTTGTTTTTTGAAAATACAGTAACATCATCTAGGTAAACTAGGACAGATTGATTGATTAAGCCTCAGAAAGCGATGTCCATCGCTCTCTGGAAAGTGGCACCGGCATAAATGAGTCCAAAGGGCATTTTCCTATAAGCGTAGGTGCCCCATGGAGTGCGGAAGGTAGTTTTAAGTTGGTCTGGAGGAGACATCAGCACTTGGTTATACCCTGAAAAACCATCTAATAAGGATAATCTTTCAGAACCAGATACCTGTTGAAGGATCTGTTCCATGGGTGGGACAGGTTAGTTGTCTTTATCAGACGCTCTATTAAGGTTTCAGAAATCGACGCATAGTCGGATTTCACCACTCTTCTTCCGGACAGGGACAAGGTTAGAAACCCATTGCGTGTGCCTAACTGGGAAAATTATCTTAGCATTCAGGAGTTTATTTAATTCTCTTTTGACGGTTGGTTCGAGTTTAGGGTGCATTTTTCTTAACTTTTGTTGAAAGGGTACGGTTTGGGGTTTCATAGGAATGACGTGCTGTATAATGTTAGGGTCAAAAGTTTTAAGGTCATCATACGTCCATGCAAAAACATCTTTGAATTCCTTAAACAATTTAATAAACATGGCTTTCTCTTGTTCAGAACACCCCACCCCTAAATTAATGCACTGTGGATTGTCATTAGTTCCTAAGTTTACTTTTTCATACGATAACGAGGAACTATTTGTTTTACAGTTGACAGATTTTTTGAATTTGTCTTGAAGATCGCAAAATTTTTCTAATCTAACTACACATTTAGGGATAGAATTTACCATGTCCGATGAAGATTCAGGAGATCTCGGATCTAGTATTACCGTGAAATCGCACATATTGTCGTCATGAGTACATTCGTCGATCACCGTGCCTTGGAAAGTTTCTTCCATATGAAGGAAGCTAATAATCTGTTGATCGTCGTCGAAGACTCTCCAATTCGTGATGTTGTCGAGAACGGATGGCCTGAAAAATAGTTCGACAGAGAATGCATTCGGGGACAAGCCTTCTGCAGGAAATAGTTTTGAAGCTACATTAACTAATAAATCGGCTTCCGAATTATTCAATCTAGGAATAGAATTTATGTTGAAAGCAGAAAAATTATTCATTAGATTCCATACCTCAGATTGGTAGCTTTTAAGATGCGGAGACAGACAGTAGATAGAATCTCTTACCTGTCTAACCACGATTTTTGAATCGCCAAAGACAGTCAAATTTTGAATGTTCATATCTAATGCTTTTCTGAGGCTTTGCAATAAAGCCTCGTATTCTGCTGTGTTATTAGTACATTCAAATTCTAGCCTGCATGCAATCAGGGTTTTGTTACTTGCTGGATCAATAATAACGCAGCCCACACCAGCTCCTTCTTTGGACTTCGACCCGTCAAAGTAAAGAGACCATATTTGATTTTTATCGGGTGCAAGAGACCATTGTGTAGAAATTGTTGGCTGCATATATGCTACAATCTCGGACTGCTATTCCGGATTAATGATAGCTGAAGTCTCGACCATGAAATTGCCAAAAAAGGTATCCATCCCTTGTATTTCGGGTGAATCAGCAGAAGGTGTAAATGGTTCATTGGGATCATTTAAATCTGTGACTGTGAGCTTTAGGTAGCGTTCACGATTTACCTTGATTTTGTTGGGCTTGTCGTTCTCGGGCAGCCATAGGTGAGACCAATCTATCGTGAAATAGCCATGTAGCTGCTCTGACCAGTATCTGCTTAAAAACAAACCATAAACTTCTGGAATATCCACAATAATAATATTAATCACTTGATGAACTTTGGGGTTAGATGATAATCTTATAAGCACATTCCTTAATTCGCCTATAACTTTAACACTAGTTCAATCAAGTTGGATGATTTTTAAGGTGGATGGTTCAACTTCAGCATTAATCTTCTGACACACAGACCATGGCATTACATTGGATGATGCTCCTGAATCTGCCATACAATTGTGTACGTTTCTATTAAAGATTTCGAAAGTTAACAAAAATGGAGGTACATTTCTGCGAGTACTAATGGTGGAAGCTTGTGGCTTTTTACTCCGAGCCTCTAAAGCTAATTTATCTACATTTGTTACATTATTTATAGGAAGGCCTCCCTTCTTATGAGGATCAGAGTTGTTCTTAGCAGAAGCCTTTTGGGGAACTTTTGGATTGTTCTGAACAACCTTGTTACTGCTTGGATTACCGTTTTTGCTATTCTCTGCGATATTCTGTAACATTTTTTGTAGCAGAAACGAAAACTTTAATAATTCATAAACATAAATGTTATCCCTTAACTTTTTTAGATCTTCAACTAAATCATAATCTAAGTTTGGGTTTACATGACTCTGTTTAGTCTCAGCTGATTTAGACTGTTTTGAGGGCAAAGTCGTAGTGTTTTCAGAAGAAGGTTTGTTTGTTGTCTTACTCCTAGTATTGTAGGGATGTACTGTCTCGAAATTAACTTGAAAAATGCTATTAGAGAAGTGTCCAAAAATGTTTGGAGAAGGTTCTTATTCTTCAACTGTCTCTTGTTCAACTACTTCCTCAGAAGTATTAGGAGGCATCAAGTTATCCTGGGCTTCTAGAATCGTTTGAAGAGCGAATTGCAAGCTTTCTAGATTTAGGCCCTCGACATTTGGATTAGGTCGGTTGGGAAAAGGCTTCCTGAATGGGGGTTTGTAAGTCCCTTTGCTCGAAGAAGCTTCTTCGGCCGTCCTTTTCAAATCTATAACTTGATTTGACAGTTTTTGAATGACTTTTGTTAAGTTTTCTAAATCTGAGCTTTCAGGTTGTGTTTTATTTTGAGCAAGTCTAGGGAGGATTTCGATTTTCTTTTTGGAAGATGAACTAGTCTTTGTTTCGTTGCTATTAGTGTCTTTTAAGATAAGGATGTCTTTTTCGATCTGACTGGCCTCTTCAAAGGCCTCTAACAATGTGGCTTTCTTAGATCATTTTACCCAAATGGATATACTTTGATGTAAGGCTTTAGTATAGTATGCTATGATAAGATTCTCAGCAGGCATCGAATCCGTAGGGATTCGGTTCTTTAGTGTTCAGAATCTTTGGTTAAAGTCTTTGATTTTCTCTTTGGGGTTCATTCTTTGACTAGAAAGCTCCATGACTAGAACTTCTAGGGACTTATCATCTCCGAACTTCTCAAGAAAGTAGAATTCAAACTTCTCCCATGACACGATGGTATGGGGCTACTGGGAAAAGTACCAAGTAGATGCGTTGCCCTCGAAAGTATAGGGGAACAACCTATAGACTACATCTTCATGCTCGACATTATGAAGTCTAATGGCTAACATAAAAATTTTAATGTGATCTTCGGCGATCTGTTTAGAGTTAGGGTCAAACTTGGGGACCCACTTCTCCAGATTTTTGGGTAAGGGATGCTGAGGCCTCGGTACGGATACTACATCTTGGTCAAGCCAGGGTCTAGCAGGATTGTTCTAGTTGGCCATTGGTGTGGGCGGTGTGGAAGGGTGAGAAGAAGAACTACCTTCGTCAGAAGAGTCTTCTCCAGAAGAAAAAGGGGATGATGGAGGTGGTGAGGGTGGTATTCTAGATCCTCCTGCAGCAGGAGTGAGGGTTGGATCTGTAGGGTTTAAAGTGAGGTTAGTGACTCCAAGTTGTTCTCTGATATCAGAGAAATATAATGGTTGGTGCAAAGTTCGATTTGGTTGTCTTAAATGGGCGAAGGCACTATGTGTTCTTAAGAGAGGTTGGCGGACAATCTCTTGTACGTCACCACCTGGAGGATTTGGGGTTACTGGTTAAACTATGATCTATAGATTGTCGTTTGATGTGGTTGCTATTTGAGGGATGATGTTGTCGTTTGAATGAATTCTTGTCACTATAGGTGAGCGGTTGGGTGGTGGAGGAGTCTTATGACTGCCTCATGCCATTAATAATTTTCAGGCCCTCCTTCTAGCGCCATTTGTTGACGGGCGAAACTGACTGCTCGTCAAATGGAGGGGTGGATCCGGTCTGGGGTTGTCTAAATAACCCAATTCGTTTGGATTAATCTACTCTGACGGGTTTAGCGGCTCCGTTGGCCAATCTAAGTCCTAGGAAAACGAAAGAGAAATTAAGTTAAAGAAACTAATCTAAGTAAAAAAAAAACAGCTACTGCAATCTAAAATATATATACAGTTTACTTAACTAATATTATAAAGCAATAATTTTACTTATTAAATGTTCATCTATCAATACAATTAAATCTCAATTATATATGTACAGTATTTACAGGATACAATTTTTTATCAAAATTTGCAAAATCATTTGTAAATTGTCTTATGACAGCGAAGCTATTCTTTTTGGATTTTTATAACTTTTATGGAAAAGAAATGAAACAACAACTATCTGACTAAGCAAAGAAGATAATAATCTGTACTATATATCTATCTAAACTACATAGACTTCTCAAATTAATTAACTATTAAATTGCAAATAACAAACTGACCTGAAGTAGCTTTTCCTGTTTGTCCTGTGCACAATATTCATTTAGCTGCTTGATGGGGGAAACCCGCACCAGATTTTGCAAAGAGCTTCTCGTAAACAGGAAGCAGGGACGCTCTTGAATACGAATGACAGAACAAACAAGACATACAACAACAACAATTTTATATTTTACAAATAATCACATCAAGATAAATCCCTCTGCAAATATTTGTACATAACTCCTCATTCAACAAAGAAGGTAAACCTTTTGTTCGTTAAATTAAAACAGGGTAATTGCTATAAGTAAAATAAGAGACATCAAATATGGACAATATTTAAACCAAATGACATCAACCTGTAACAAATCTTGATATCTAAAGTAGTCAATAATTTGATTACAAATTAAAATGCACAAAACTTGACAAAAGTAATATGAATTGAAGCTAAATCCATACAACAAATCCACTTTTATTCGAGTCTGTATCATCATCAGTCCATAGTCTCTGTTATCCCAATAGCGATGGGTTTTTTACAAAAAATAATAAGTATTTAAAGGCCATGGGGTGAAACATTCCCTGTGGAAATCATCAAAACTATTTGCAAAAAATATGGGAACAATCTCCCATATTCCTATTTCTGCCTAAGACTAACAATCTAATCCCAAAACTGTGTAACAAAAGCATGTTCTAAAATGGCCATAATCGATCCAATTCCCATTGAAATTCGTGTGTACCTTGGCTATAGGTATACGATTCGGTCAGGATAATTTCGAGTTAACAATGGCAGTGGCTGCCTCAACATTTTTGAACATGATAGAACCTATGGTCTTTTGCCTTTTATCATTATCTTGCAGTCTATCATTTTCCATAGACAACAAAGTGACCCAGTCCTCCAAGGACTTAATTTGGGATTGCAACAGAGGGACATCTGTATAGTATCGTTGGAGCCATGAATTACATTCATAACACTGTGGTTGATCAGATTGAGTCACTGTAGGTAAAGGATCTTTTAAAATACCAGGGGTTCCACTATCAAACTTGATCCTGGGGAAGTTAGGGTCATCCTTAAGGCATTGTGGGAGGTTGGATACGTAGTCATAGAGTTCGACAGAACAGAGGCCATGAGAGTATGGGTACTCCTCGGTCAGAAATCGCTCAATCTCAGAATCTGAATCTTCACTCAAAACAATAGGCTTCTAGTCTGTGTTTTGTTTGGGATTATTACGAGCGCAGCTAGATACCCAACGTCCAGCCTTCTTACCTTCGCTATTGACATCGATCTTACCTTTACCCTTTTTTCTTGTAGGTCTCTTAACAGTCTTAGCATTGTATTTCGAACATGGGTCAGGCAGGGTGTCAGGTAGGTCAGCGTTGGGGTAGGTCGAGGGTTCGACAGCGGGTAGGAGGGTAGGAGGTGGCACGGCAGACCCGACAAGGGTTTCGGTGACCACAGTCTTGTCCACTGAACCACATTCAGAAGTGGAAAATCCATTCCTCAATAAGAAAACTTCCCAACAGTTGCCACTCAACCTCAAATGATGAACAATGACGATTTTAATCAAACAGTGATGGAAGAGGCTGGATTCATCCTTCTCCCTCTTAAATCATTTAGCCATTTTATACAGACTGCGTAGGAGGTAGTGAGGCATATTCAAAGGGAAATCTATGAAATTCATAAGCAGCTGGAGATGGTAAAGAAACACTAAACCATATCTACCTTCACAAGTAACGAATTGCTTAACAATGGCCAACAAATCATTCCATCAAGACTTAAGGGCTGTGACCGGCATACCTTTATCACAACTGATAATTTTTCTCAAGGTAAACAGGAGTGGCCATGGCACTTAATCCACCTTCAAATTCTTAAACCATCTCTGCCCCTTGGCTAGCAAACCAGTGGCTGAGCTGAGGAATTCTTCGTTTAATTCGAGTTGGATGTCCCCAACTTTGGCCCTGAAACCCTCGAAATTTTGAATGAAAACTAACCAGCCATTACTCTCTAGGTCCTTACGAGCGGTATCAAATAACAATAGTGTTTGGATGCCATTAGGTTCTATGCACACTACATGAGCCATAGGAGACAACACACGGTCAACAAGGTAATCAGTGAGGGGGTTTGACAGGGTAGGCACAGGACTAACATCCCGCAAGTTTTCCCAAAACAAACATAGGTAGCCTGAGGTGCAAGGTAGATGTTAATGCATAGGCATGCGATGGTGAAGGAGTGGATTTAAACCATGCAAAACATTCATGTTGGCATGTACAACCGGCGACGCCTTCATTCACATCACAATCAAAGCGTTGTAAACCAATTATCAAATGGACTATTCACATACTCATCGAAATCCATAACATTCATAACCAAAATATTTTGACCAAATGAAATATCAAATAACCACTTGAAAACCATAGTGTTCATAACCAACAATTGGTCTGTATATTAAATCAACAATAGTGTTTGTATGATTCAAAGAAATCACTACATCGACCATTGCACCATGGGTTTAATCACAATGTTAATGCGTTCTTATGAAACCATTGCACCAAGGAATTTGATCAAAGACAACAGAATATCATATCACCATTGTAACAAGGATTCAATCAAAGACACCAGAATATCATTGCATCATGAACTTATAAATGAAACCATATTAACAAAAATCAAATGCAAAGTGAGTAAAGGTTTGGTGTTTTGATGAATGTATGATCAGTAGTGAGTTGGATGTAAAAGAGTCACGACGACATAAACAAAAAGATCTGTAATAATCCAAAGATGATTTTAACACCATCAACATGACTTCCAACTCAAAGTTTTCACGCTTGCAATCGTGAAAAATGAAAACAAAAGGAAGGTATGCGAAAGCGAAAGATAATAGTGTCATTTCGTTTAAAGAATTGCGACAAGTATTGAGGGTTCAAAACCCTTGTGTAGGCAGCTTATAAGAAAAAGATAAAAATTCAAAATGGCTACCAACAAGATCCCGATAGTCAATGCAGACACGAATGGTCCCCTATTTTTTGGCAACCGAAACAAGGTTGGAGACCCATTCTGTCAAAGGGATAGGATAGATAAAGCCAGATTTCAAAAGTTTCTCAACTTCTGCCTTTATAGCTGCGATTTTCTTGGGATGAACCAGGTGGAGTTTCTGTCGAATAGGCTTCGCAACTGGGTAAGTCTTGATTTCATGCACAATGATCGAGGGGTCGATCCATGGCATTTCTTCGTAGCTCCAAGCGAAGACATCGCAGAATTATTTAAACAGAGTGGTGTAAGATACCACCTGTTCGGGTGTGCAATTAGCACCAAGGTTAATGTTTTCCACAACACCTTCCTTGATCGAAATATTAATAATGATCGTAGTAGAAATTTTACCTAGATTCCCCTCAGAAAGAGTATCTTGTGTGAGGATGGGAGATTGTGGAGAATTGGTAACATCAGGAGGGAAGATAGAGTGTATGTCTTTGTGAATTTCTTCTAGAGGCGGAAGAAAAGAGGATCAATGGTGGTTATCATCCCAAGGTACGTCGTCAATACTAAGAATTTCCATTATAGATCTGTCAGAAGGAAAAATTTGGGAAATGTAATCGATTACAGACGATAGGGAATCCAAATATGACGACATCGAGTAGGCATCGGGTGCCAATATATGTGGGTTGTGCAGGGAGGGAGAGGCAGATTGAATAGCAACGTATGCGGCCTTGGCTAGGCTAAGTGGCATGGTGTCACCTAGTACATCGAATTCCATAGGACAAGGTACAATCCAAGGGTCAGATGATTCCAAAGATTGATAAGCCATAGTCGAGATCATATTGACGGTGGAAATATGATGTGTGGTGGGTGGAAGTGGTGTAGGGAAGGTACCCATAAGGATAGAATCTTTCAACAATCCAACACCAACGCTTTCATATGTAATCTTGTGGTCTCCCAAAAAAGGAATTTTGTTGGTAGCCGGAGCACGAGCATCAGGTGTGTAGAAATCTAGTTGATCGATAGTGACAATTTTTCCTTGATGAGGGAATTGTACACATCAAAACACCGATGAGGCAAAGAAAGTCATAGCATAGAACCAACTTCTTCTGACTAATAGGTTGTAATCGAGGGGGGCATCGACCACCTTGACATCAATAGTAATGGTTTTGCTGCCCAACTGAACGACTAAGGATTGTAAAAGTCCGTGAGGATGAAAACCTCGCCCATCGAAAGCACGTAACATCGTAGGGGATTTGTTAAGGGCAGGTGATTTAAAGCTTTCCAATAAGCCAAAGACATGACACAGGTAGAGGCTCCCTCATCCAAGATAGTTCGGTGGATTTGTTGATTGTGAACAACAACATCGATTTGAAAAGCTAGTTGGTGGGAGAGTCGAGGCTGATGATCATCCAAATTAAATGTGAGGTTATTAGATGACTCATGATCGAAAGTGCTGATGGAAACCAAGAGCATTCTACGTTGATTGGGACAATGTTGTAGAACTTCCAAAGCAGACATAGCACACGGTGCTTGAGCCAAATCTTCAACGATGTTGTAGTTTTGGGCAGCCTGTGAACTAGGATTAAAGGTAGATTTATGAATAGTTCTCTTAGGAGGGCGTAAGATGGAGTCAAATGAAGGTTTCTTGATCTGGAGTGGCCCAGACAGAGGGCTATCATATGGAGGACTAACGGAAGATGGTGATTGTTTCGGTAAAGAACCATTAGTGGTCTTCGGCTTATCAGGTTTAATTGGTGTGTCGTATGTCATAGTGCGAGTGGTTAGATTAATCCCATTAAACATGTAAATGTGGGCATTTGTTGAGGCCTCATCATGAGATTGGCTGGAACTACCCCTTGGAGTGGGGGTTTGAGCAACCAAGGATCGCTACTATGAAAAAGGATGGGAAGCACAACGGGTTGTGAATTTCCTTTAAAAATATTGGCCACTTCATCGCGATGTCGACAATCTTAGGTGTAGTGATCGTCACCACAAATGAGACATGGGAATTTTGGTTTTCGTTGTGGTTGTTTTCCTGTAGCAGGGGTTTGAGTTTGATTTTTTGGTTGTTCATTGCTATTGTTTTTCTTCGGTTTATTTCTCGTCTTCTTCTTACCTCTGGATTGTTGTGAAGGGGCTGATTGGACCGTATTCACCTCAGAGACCTAAGTTTGAGGGGAGATAGAAGAGGGTGTTGTAGAACTGGGAGCAGACGTTGAAGGGGACTACTGGGTTGTTCCAGTCGACTGGGAAGTAGATTGGGTTTTGACGGAGCCAATAACTACATCCGCGTGCAAGGTAGACGATGGTTTAGACGGATTAGTAGTGGCATGGGTAGCATTTGGTATCAGTTCGTATAGAGTACCATATTGTGAATAAACTAAATCTAAGTACTGAGCTCGAGCAATAGCTTCTTCCTCGGTGACTACACCACCCATGGAAACATCACGAGCAATTGGGGGTAACAGTGATTTAGTGAACCATTCCGCTAATAATTGGTCAGGAATGATTGCTTTGATTAACCTTCGTCATCATCTCCATTCATGAATATGATCAGAAATATGCACGGAGTTCATCTGACGAAGGGAGGTCAATAGTTCAGTACTCGTCTCGTATCGAATGGGTAGTTGGAAGTGTGTGAGGAAAGACATGGCAAGGGAGTTGAAATCTTGAAAAGAAGCACATGGTAGTTCAATATACCACTCTGTTGCAGAACCCGTAAGTGATCGTTGGAAAAGACACAAACATATGGAATCATCCATGAGGGAGTTCGATGAACACCACAAATGGAAAGTCATCACATGGTTGTTTGGGTCTTCTCTGGACTTTCTGTCGAATTTTGGAATATCAGAAGGAAGTTTAGCTGGAATAGCTGGCCAAACCAGAGAGTGAAAAATAGGATCATTCGTTAACCGAGACAAGTCTGAGAGATCCAGAGTCGTAAGGAAAGGTAACTGTCGGTTAACCTGCGGGTGATATTGGTGTGGCATAGGAACACCAATAGGACCATACACTGGGTTAGGTGGGTAATTGTAACCAGTGGGTCCTCCTGCATAAGGTTGATGTTGACCAAGGTACACAGAATTTGAGGGGGTTTGAGAAACATGTGCGAGCGGAGAATAACCGGATGGGTTTTGAGGATTATAAGCCGGATTTGGTGTTTGCCTATAAGGGGGGTAAACATTTTGTCCATAAGGAGGATATATATGAGCCCCTTGAGGAGGGAGAGGTTGTTTTGGATCTTGAGGATTGTGTCCTCCCGAGAACTGTGGGTTTCCTGGAAAAGGAATATTCCACGGATTAGGCATTGTAGATGCATTTTGTCCATGCGGCTGATGGTGGGATCTGGTTTGAGGCTACCCCCTAGCATGAGGCTTCCCTCCAAATGGGGGTTGTCCTCCGGATGGAGGATTCCCCCTAGGATTAAGTGGAGTTCCTGGAATTCGGGAACCAGACGTAAACGAATGACCGGTGCTGCTTAATGGATTAAAGCCACCAAGACCAGTCCCTCCGGGTTTTTGTATAGGTATAGAACTTCCAGGCATAACTTGGGTAGTGGTGACAATGGAAGAATCCAGTGCTCTGTACCCAAAAGGGAGTGATGGTGAAGGTCTAGGTGTTAGTGGTGTGCCAATTGTAGCTTGGCTAACCACCACATTACCAGCTGGAATAGTCGAAACATGAGGGACCATTGTAGAATGGGCCGTCTAGAGAGAAAAAGTGGACCTTGGGCCAACGGATGACATGTTTGGATCAACGGACTGTGTAGTTGAAAAAACGGTAGTACCGGTAAAATGATCTAAGGGTATGGTGTAGGTAACAGGCACATTGACACCTATTCCTATTTCGTAAAGATCCCGCACCGTGCGCGGTGGGCTTCGAACGATGTCCATGGTCCAAAAGGGGTCTTCGACTAGAGGGTTTGAATGAGATCCATTCAAAATTTCAGAAGGATTAACAACGACAAGTTCGCCGGCTGAATTCAGTTGGAGAAAACACCTCTCATATCCCTTAGGAATGCGAAAAGCCTCCAGTGACTCTGAAACAATTCAAAAATTCTCTAAAGAGGTGGGAACTTCCTCTTGGGAGGTTATAATGTCATGAACCTCGCTCTGTTGAGGAGATTCCTACATAGAATGAGGGGGTAAAGGGGTAGTATCTTCCATATTTTCTGGAGGAAGTCCCTGTACCCTACGCGAACGGCGTGGAGGGTCGATGTTGGCAAAAAAAAATCAACGAAAAAAATCTATGGCCAACTACCGAAAAGAAACAACATATGCTAATAGAATCTAGGAATCAAAACCAAGCAAACTAAACCTTCTCTCGATGATCGTGCTAGTTGGTGATGAAATCCAACGTCGCGTGATCAAGTCAAGAAGGGGTTAGGATATGGTGGAACACTTACAATGGCGACCTCCTTAACGGACTTTCACCTTGGTGCAAGATTCCATGCAGTAATTGTGGATTTACCCTCCAAGGAGCCCAAGTGAGTTTTACCAATGTCTACTCCAGGTATAGTGAGACTTCCCTTCACTGTCACCTTGTGTAACACCCTAAAGATTGTGGCTACTAAGGTTACCAATTCGCAGTCAGCCCCTGGGCGGGTACACTCGACAATCCAGTCTGAACGTAAGGGCAGGGTATGTAGCCCGAAATTAACTTGAAAGGCTTCCACTCAACATTGTGGGTATACCTTTAAGCGACCCCCATAATACGATCTGACTACTACAATCAGTCAAACCACGGAGGGATAATCTCCATATCTTTCCCGAGTGCGACCTCGTGTGTAACCCCTGTCTGAGAGGGGGATCGCAACAAACTTATGCGAAAATTGGATTTGACTCTCCCTAGCTTAGGATGCTAATGTTTTTTTTGGAAACTTTGGAGAGTTATGCTCACAGCCTAATCCAAAGTGCTAATCCTATTCTAATGTTGGTGGAAGATCCTAGAAAAAAAATGTTCTAGATAATTTTTTAATTAGTGTTCATTTTACAACTGTTCTTTACTCAAAAGGGGTGTATGAAAGTGAAACGCATGGAATGATGACTCAATTCCCAAAAAATGCATGAAAGATGATAAGAAGTCGTTTCTTTTCGATGAATGTCTATTTAAGGGAGAGAGAGAGAGTTGTTTTCACTATCAAACTCTAATAAGGAATGTCCTCAAACATTTTTTTTTTTTTTTTAATCAAATCCAATGTGATGCTAAAACTTTTTAGAAATGTCTTCTAATATGCAAATCAATCACTAAGATGTACCTTTATTGTTTGTATGCGAATAATGATTAATTCAATACGAAACTTCTCCTGCCAATTAACCTTTTAGATCAAGGAGACTCAGACAAGCATAAGCAGGTTTCGCACAAACAACACACCCTCTTGCTATGATCGAAAACAAGAAGCAAAAAAAGAAAACAAAGATAACAAAGAAAATAAAAAAATTCACACAAAATAAAGATGTTCAAGAACAATGGCCTCAAAAAACCAAGTGAGATGATTCACAGATTTTTAATGCCCTTCATCAGAGTTCCCGCTCAGTCGGATAGGAGAGAAGAAAGAAGTGTATTGATTTCAAAGCTCTCAACAGCAGAAAAACTCAAAAATAAGGAAAAAGGCCACAAAATCTGAACAACAAGGTGTTTATTCCTCAGAAGGAAGGATGTCACAGTTCAAAGGGAAGAAGCATTGAATCACAAAGAATCTTAGCAAGTGAAGAAATAGGGTCTGGACCTCAACAAAGATAATTTTGAAAGGTATTTTTGCAAAGGAGAGGCTGGCACTCTGGTGTAAGGAACACCAGAGCGTTATAAAGCTCTGTCTGACACCTTTAAGGAGTGCTGGCACTAGGCTGACATAGGCACAGGGGCGCGAGGCTTAAAAAACTCAGGAAAATGACAAAAAAGCAAAAATCCAATCAAATTTTTTTTCAATCAAGATTCATGTGATAGACTAAGGGTTTAATCAGAAAGTGCAATCAGACATACGAGGTGAACAAGGCCTAAAAGAACAAAGGGCAAGACAAGTCTATGAGGAAGACCAAAACTGAAAGTTTTGATTCGTCCCCAGTGGAGTCGCCAGTTTCTGTTGAAGGAAAATCTCCCTGCAGACAAGTAGATCTCCTCTTGAGAGATAGACTCTTAACTCTTAAGATAGAAGACGCTTATCATGGACACTGACTTCCTTTTAGGTCTATATAAACTAATGTATGAGGAGGAAGGAGAAAATAAATACCTTTTACTGGTGTTTGTCCCTGCACGGTCCGAATTGAGCTCTGATATTTTGCTCCTCAATAAGCCCTGTAGACAAACAAAAGTACAACCACTTCCTACTCTACTGATATTAGCTCGAAATTGACCTATCTATTAGAGACAAGTTCATGTGAGATTAAGCACAAACTAGAAAGAAACATGCCAAGCATAATATATTGATGAGAACAATAACGAAAGAAACTTACACCCATAGATGCGAATGCAGTAGCTTCGTTGAATCCTCTTTGTCTAACCCTTGCTCGAAAGACCCACGATCAGAATGACAACAACTTCACTGATTATTCTCCTCCACTCCACTGTGTGTTTCCTATGAGATCATAGGTTTCATGCTTCTAATCCTTCCCCCTTTCACCATGCGAAGGTCTGTTTAAATAGGCTTGGAGAGGCCCAACTACTTGAGATATATTTGGAGTAAGTTGAGGATTTTCCTCCTTTAGTTATGGATCTTCCCTGTGATCATGGCTTGGCCACGGATTCGAATCTAACTACCTTCATATATTGAGAGGATCTTCCCCTCATTCTTCTCAACAAACCAACTATTGCCCAGAATAGGTAGTGCTCTCTAAAAAGGGGTGTTAGAGTGTTATAGCACTCCATGGAAATGTATAGGGGGGTGCCATCACTCCTGAGAGGAGTAGCACTCCACAAAAAGGGTAGACAAGTGTTATAACGCTCCCAGATAGTCTTTAGGGTGTGCTAGCACTCCTGAGAGAGGTATACAAGAGTGTTCTCCTCTGAAACTCAATTTTTAATGGTCCTTTCAAATGGAGAGAGATTCATAACCCTTTTAACCCATTCCTCTTCTTCCAAATCAAATGTTTGAGGTGTTTCAAGTGTCCTTTTGATGTCATTATAGGTACGACATAGGAATTATGGAAGTATTCTTTTCCTGACACTTGCCACACTTGTGAGCAAAATGCGACACTTACGACCCTTGTAATGATGACACTTGTGACACTATCGAAGTGAGTAATTTTTATGTGTAACACTGAGCTCCAACAAAAATATAATATAAGGCCTAGAATCAGAAATGTCACAACTGCCCCACCAAAAAAAATCTTACCGAGAGGGGAAACAAACAAGGCAGCTCCAAAATCTGTTGAAAGACAGATTGTTAAAACCAAGGCTACTGACAAAACCAAGGCTCCTGACACACAGTCTACCAAGACAAGGGAAACAAAAACACCAATTGTTAATACAAGAACAATGAAAATTCCCATAGTAGAAACAAAAGCAACACAAATTAGTAAATAAAAAAAAAAGGAGATAGAAATCCAAACTAGAGAAGTTGATAAGACAACGGGAAATTTCAGTCTAGAAAATAAAATTAATAAAATCAAAATCCATGTACCTCTGGTTGAACTAGAAAACAATCCTATATACAAAAATCAAATTGCTAAAATGATTAATTTTTCAGATAATGAAAGTCAGGATGACGTTATAAATTTAGAAGATGATAAGCCTAATATAATTTTTGGTCCACATTTTGAAGGTGCCAGAGATACTGTCGCTCCTTTCTATATTACGCTAACTATGCACAATCACCTATTCCATAATTGCATGTTGGATTATGGAGATTCTCACAATGTGATGCCCAAAGCTATTATGGATAGAATTGGTCTCGGAATCACTCGACTATAAGGATATTTGTATTCTTTTGATTCAAGACAGGTTAAATGTGTGGGTATGATGAAATATTTAGTATTTAACCTTGCACAGATTCCTGTAAAAATTGTTATCATGGATGTGGTTGTTGTTGATATACCTCTGAAGTATGGCATGTTGTTATCCAGGTCTTGGGGTGCCAAAATTGGGGGATCCCTCCAACTCGACATGACATAAGCCACAATCCCAATCTTCGGTGGAAAGTTCACTCACTTGTACAAAGAAACAAGGTTGTTGTTTATAGTAAGTGATCCGTTGAACCCAAAAAAATAGCCTCTTTATATTGCAGATCAGGATTTAGGAAATTGTATTTTATCCATTGATGATGATTTAAATGAATGTATAGAAGAAAATTGTATAGAAAAAGAAAAAACAAAAAAGACAAATAAAGATGTATGTAGTACTGGAGTTTGGAAAATGTATTTTGATGGTGCTTCATCTTGTGAAGGAGAAGGAGCTGGAGTGTTGTTTGTGGCACCCGATGATGATTTTATTATTCCTTTTTCTTACAGCTTACAGTGGGACATAGATTACTCTAACAATGTATGTGAATATGAAGCATTGGTGTTAGGATTATAAGTTGCCAGGAAATTAAAAATTAAGAACTTAGAAGTCTATGGCGATGCGAAACTAATCATAAAACAAATTAATCATCAGTACCAGGCTAAGCATGCAACGTTGAGATCTTATAGAAATTGTTCTTGGGATCTGATCGAGAATTTTTTCTCATCGATTAAAGTTCATTACATCCCCAGAACAGAAAATCAATGGGCAGATTCATTGGCCAAAGTGGCCTCAACGTTTGTGCCTCCTATGACTTTCAAACTTAAATACCATATAGAGATGAGACTTAGACCTTCCATACCGAATAATATTCAACATTGGCAGGTTTTCGAGGATGATGAACAAATCAGGAAATTTTTAGAAATGGTGGACGACTTTTCCAAAACACATATCAACCAAGAAAATTAGAACGATCCCGTATTGATTATGCAGGAAGGGGAAGATCCTCAAGAATTTCAAAATAAGATTGCTAATCATCGTATGCTTAATTTGAAAAATAATCAGATCCCCAAAGGTCTGATCCCCTTGGAGAGGTTATTCAATCATGGAAACATTCCTTTGAAGTCTACTTTACAGTCTCAACCAGAAGAAGTTGGATATTGTGACATAGGCACCAAAGAAAATCCTAGGTTGGTAAAATTAACTAAGTACCTTCCTCCTGAAATAAAAAGTAAATATGCTGAGTTGCTCAAACAGTATAAATATGTTTTTTCTTGGTCCTATGATGAATTAAGAGCTTATGATACCACCATAATGGAACACAAAATTTCTTTGAAGCAAGGTGTTAAACCATTCATGAAGAAGCTCAGACAAATAAATACTATATTACTGCCCGTGATAGAAAAAGAAGTAAAGAAACTTTTGGATGCTAAGATCATTTTCCCACTCAGATCCTCTGAGTGGGTAGCTAATTTAGTTTCGGTAAGGAAGAAAAATGGTGAGATCAAACTTTGCGTGGAATTCAGAAATCTAAACATATCATCACTCAAAGATAATTATCCATTGCCTAAAATGGATCACGTTTTAGAGAAAGTAGTTGGAGCAAATAGAATGTCTATGATTGACGGCTTTTTGGGATACAATCAAATTGTAGTTCATGAAGATGATAAAGAGAAAACTGTGTTTACTACCCCTTGGGGTGCCTTTATGTATGATAAAATTCCTTTCGGTTTAATGAATGCAGGAGCAACTTTCCAACAAGATGTGGACATCACCTTCGGCGCCAAAAGAGATAAGTTTGTGGTTATTTATCTTGATGATGTAAATTTTTTTTCTAAATCTGATGCAGAACATCTAGTACACCTCAAGCAAACTTTTGAAAAATGTTGCAAATTTGGTTTGTCTCTGAACCCCAAAAAATCTCATTTTGCAATGCAGGAAGGTAAATTCTTGGGCCACATAGTATCTATATATGGAAATAAAATTGACCCAAAAAGGATTGAAGCTATAGATACTATTAATATTCCTAGGAATAGAAAAGAAATTCAGTCATTCTTAGGAAAAATAATTTTTTTGAGAAGATTCATCCCGAATTTCGCTGAAATTGTGAAATTGATTACAGATATGCTCAAGAAAGACAATGAGGTCAAGTGGAAAAGAGAGGCCAAGGAGTCATTCAAACATATTAAGAAGGTCATAGCTGAAGCCCTGGTACTGGAAAACCCAGATTATATGAAAGAATTCTTGATTTTTTCATTTGCTTGTGAACATACTATCGTAGTCGTACTGTTACAAAAGAATGACGAGGGTTTTGAGCAGGGAATCGCATTCTTTAGTAAAATTATCAGAGATGCTGAGCTAAAATATGATATATTGGAAAAGAAATCTTATGCGATGGTGAAATCCCTCAAATCTTTCAGAAACTATGTACTACATTCAAATATTATTGCTTATGTACCCACCAGTTCTATTAAGGATATATTGGTTCAACCCGATAGTGATGGAAGGAGGGGCAGATGGTTAGCCAAAATTTAGGAGTTCGACCTAGAAGTTAAACTGACCAAACTTGTTAAAGGTCATGGCTTGGATAAATTATTGGATGAATCAAATTTAAAAGCACTTGGAATAAATTATCTACAGGAGTACGAAGGATTTTTAGAGATAGATGAACTTGATGTTACTGTACCCGCAACTGAAATTTTAGAAAAATTATCTTCTTCAACTTGGTATAGCGACATTGTTTCTTATCTACTGACCCTTCAATGCCCCAATGACCTGACCCCATCTAAAGCCAAAACATTGAAGTTACACGCTGTGAAATATTGTATCGTAGATGGTCAATTATATTCGAAAGACCCTCTCGGTTTCTTACTGTGTTGTTTAGTAGAATCCAAAACAGAAAAAGTTATAAATGAATTTCACGAAGGAGTGTGTGGAGGACATCACGCTTGGAGAGAAACAACCTACAAATATTAAGAGTTGGATATTATTGGCCAAAATTATTCACCAATGTAAATGCTAAAGTCAAGGCTCGTAATCCTTGTCAATTGTTCACAGGAAAACAAAACATTCTAGCATTACCTTTAGTTCCAGTTAAAACTGAAGCTCCATTTCAGCAATGGGGTCTTCTGACCGCTACTGACTATTTTATTAAATGGGTGGAAGCCATTCCTACACGAAACACAACAGAGGCAGTAGTGATTAGTTTCCTAGAGGAGAATATTCTGTCAAGATTTGGCTGTCCTCAAAAAATAGTTATTGATAATGCTCAAGCTTTCAAATCCATGGCCATGATAAGCTTTTGTCAAAAGTACAACATTGTGCTAGGACACTCCACGACCTACTATCCATAGGGCAATGGATTAGCCGAGTCATCTAACAAAATCTTGATCACTATAATTAAAAAAGTATTCATCGAAAATAAGAAAGCACAGCATGTACATTTGAAATATGCCTTATGGGCTTACATGATAGGCACAAAATGATCAATCGAAATGTCTCCATTACATATGGTATATGGTATTGACTTTGTTTTACCCATAAATCTAGCACTGCCAATAATGAAAATCTAACACGACTCAAAATAAGAGCCAAATGATATTACCAGGAAGATAAATCAATTGATTGAAGTTCATCAAAATAGGGCTGAAGTAGATGAAAAACTACAGAAATATCAACATAACATGAAAGCCTTATTTGATCAAAAAGCCAAAGATAGGGAATTTCTCCCTAGTGATTTGGTTCTAAAATGGGAAGGCAGGAAAGAAGATGTTGGGAAGCATGGTAACTTTGACCAGATCTGGCGCGGAATGTACAAAATTATAGCCTCTGAAGGAAAGAATGTCTTTTTGTTAGAAAATTTCGATGGAAAGATTCTTAACGCCCCTATCAATGGGCGTTACCTCAAGCATTTCATGCAGTAATACATTTCCAAACTCTCATTGTACATACCGGTTTGGTTTCATGTTTTGTTTATAATTACCTTTCGTTCAGTAAAGTTTTATTGTTATTTTCACTATAAATAGAAACGGATCAGTCAATTTCAGAAAATCAAAAAATCAAAATATGCAATAAGTACGTTTCTAATCTACAAGAGTTCCCGACAGCTATCATGTTTGTCTTATTTCAGGATAGTTGAGAGACTGGAGATATTAAAAAGGTGACATGTATATATACTTGATCTAGGTGTATATTAGTGGCCACCCACCTTTTCCGATTGGCTCAAAACAGTTTCCTGACAATTTTGACAATTTACTATTTTTAGGAGTTTTTAACTTCTGGGGCCATTTTGAGGGCCCAATTGAAGGTTTTTCAATATCGAGGTTCTCAATGATATTTAAAGGCATGATTGAGCCCCCAAAATGAATATCCTCGATGGTACCTTTCCAATGATCTATTATATGCCTAAAATGGAGATCGTATGCAAAAGTTACGACCCTGGGAAGTTGATGTACTAACTTACCCAAATGGGGCCCACATGAATTTTGGCGCTTCATCTCCTAGGGTTAGATTTTTGGATGTCTGCGGTTTTTGATAGTACTTTTTATTGTAAAAAGGCCTTCAGAGCCTCATTGTAATCATCTTCCTGCAAATGCAAGTAGCCGTCACATCTCTTCTCAGAGATAAGCTGCCACCATTCTGGTGAGTCTTTCACTCTGTATTTTTACAATCTCTGTACATTTATTTCATTAATAGAAATCGTGTATTACTGTATATCTTTGTTTATAGTTGCATCTCTAATACATTTATGTTATATTATTGAATATCTGTGATATCTCTGTGCATTTCTTTATTATATCTCCGCTCTCATTTCATGCCGAAAATAATCTGGATCAATACTCATGTTAAATTTCTCTCAAAACAAGTAATAAAACAATAGTCTTCTTGGCTAGAAGTTTAAACAAATTATGAGGTATGAACTTCTGTCTTGTAAACTTAAGTTAAAATTTTCTA
>JASDQU010372981.1:14565-29082 GCA_032191745.1 Picea mariana
CAAGTTCAATTAACCTTCAAGTTATTTAACTTAAAGACCAACTGTTGTTTTAAATTTATTTATCAAATGCAAACTAAAATAAAGAAGTCTGATTTTTTAATATAATAATTTTAACAAGAAGAAAGAATGCAAACTGAAATAAAGAAGTATGATTTTATAATAATAATTTAAACAATAAGTATGCCCTACATTAGAGGAGGCCATATATTTGGTCAGGGCTTTGGCCATACACAAAGATGTTAAACCCAGTTTGGTTCATGCCTTGAACAAGAATATCTAAGAGACTATTCAAATTGTGCTCAAGTGTACTGCCTCTTGTACTTCTTTTGCAAATAAACAATGGATTCCCTCTATCGCCTTGGTTTCAAAACCCCAGTCCATGAACACCAATGATCAAGGTTGGAGCAACAAATATTAAATAGAATAGCGTAATAGTTTGGCTAGAGCGTTCATAATCCCTATGATGGAAGTTCATATTCATTAGAACTCTGATCATCGTTTGAGTATAGTGGAGAGCCTACAAAATTCTGAAGCATGCTATCAATGCTATAAAATTCTAGTTTATTTTGGATACACAATATAAGAACTTTTAGTTCTCAAATCACATTTTTTAAAATTTTTGACATTTTGGGTTAAATTAATGTTATGTTGTTAGGGATGAGAGATACCTATGTTTATAATATGGGAGAGGTGGAGTTATGCACATGCTTATAGTGATTGTGTCATGACATCAATTAGTTTTTAAAACTTTCCATAAAAGAGTTGATATTATGTTTGGATTTCAAATCCAAAGCAAAACAAGGTTTGAATGATGTGTAGATCGTTATCTTATGTCATGTCATAGTCTAATAATTATCATAAGTTGGAAAGATTTTGAATGGTCAATTCCATCCAAATATTCCAAAAGACAGTTTTATCAAGGATCTACAGGAATTTCCCCCTACCCTTGTTTGTCATCATTATAAGTTTTGTTGGAGGGTTTTGACAACATGGCTCATCCTAGCTAGAGAATGAACATTCAAGATGAGAATCAAGTACAAGATCAATGTCACAACATGCAGACATGGCAATATTATCACTTGACATTGATTTAAACATCCTCCACACAATCAACTGATTCTGTATTTATCTCAACATAATCGACATATCCCACTTCTTCAACAAGAAATCTAGTATCATGGTCGTGATAGCAGATATGGGTAAAAGAGGTCATGTAAACAGAAAGGATCCCAAAGGAATTGAGCTAATGGACACCTACGAAAATGTGAAATATGTTTTTGACCAAGCTGGTTGGTATCTGCATTGTGCAAAATTGGATGGCTATCACTATGATGTAGCCTGGGCATTCATTGAGGGATTTAATGGGAAGAGGGTTTGAATAGAAAACCTAGTCATGCAAGTTACAGAGGAATCAATGGCTACAACATGTAATCTTCCTTCTGATGGGGAAAAGTGGTTCAAAAACAAGCTAATCACTGGTGGGGATGTGAACCAATTTCTGAAACCAAAGCACATAGATCTAAACTGGGCTAAGGGTATACCTAAATATTGGATAGTTGATGAATCATTGGAAGCTTTGCATATGCTAAAGAATTATATCACTTGCAAAGGACGACATTCCATAGTTTTTCTGTATCATCTCTGTTTTCTCCTTCACTTAGCCAGAATTAAAAGAATGAGCCTGCCATATTGTTTCTTGAGGGACCTGAACAAGATAGCTAAGAAGATCCAAGAGAACCCTAAGACCGCCTCGCATGGTATCTATCACCAACAGTTAATCAAGGTTCTCATCAAGGCCGAGTTGGAGAAAAGACAGAGGAGATGGAATCTGTTTTTTATACAGTCAGGGTTTGAACCAGAAGTTTATATGTCTGCTAAAAAAATGTCTGACAGTTTTATTGAGCCAACAGAATAAAAGAAAAGAAAAGCCAGTTCAAGTCAACTTGCTACTTCAAGAAAGAATAAAAGGAAAGCCAGTTCGAAGATTCCAGAAGAGCGATTTGAGGTCACTCTAATTAGTTTACAAACATGAGAAGGATCTTCCCGTGTGCTGGGAAGAGGTAAGCATCCATTCCCATTTGTAAAAAACATTTATAGTAGTAGGAGGAAGAGGTTACTACAAGAAACCAAAGTAGAACCTAGGATGCCTAGTAAAATTCATGAATCTGAACCAGTCAAGGTGATTTCAAACCCTATACAACATAAAGAGCCTACTCCAGATGTTATTCCCCATAATTCTAGTTCTTATGAAGATGATTCTTAGAGATATAGAGTCATGGTTAGAAAAATGAGTACTAGGCCTCAAAACATGTTTAGATTGAAATCTAAAGCCATGTATGACCTTGCAATAAAGATAAAGTTATAGTAATCGATGAGGAACCCACAAGCCCTAAGGTGAAGTCATTAACAAGTAAGAAGGTTTCTACAACTAGATCTGAGTAGAAGAAACCTAAGAAAAATGATCGAGCAACAAATAAAAAGGTTCCCACAGAGTCAGAAAGAGATTTTGCAAAACAACAGGGGAAACATAGTAAACAGAGTCAGAAAGGCCCTAAACTTATGACCACGCATACATATGGTGAACCTAAGAAGATGACAACTCGTTCCCAAAAAAAGAAAACGAGAAGGAACAATTTGTACCTATTAGTTGAGGAAACTACATATGTCTTCTAGGGAGAAATTCCAAACCGAGAGCTTAAATTTCCGTGCAATCTTAATTTTTGACTAAAACTGATTGAAGTATAATGGATACCTTTTGGTTTTGATACACTTAAGTTGTTTTCTTCCTATGGATGATGATGGGAAAGAAAAAGGTTTTAAATAGGTCAAACTCAAGTTTTAAATGGGCGGTATAGGAAGTTCTTGCAGCTCTCCACACAGGAAATATGTTGTCACTACAAGGACACCCGTAGCAACCAATTTTGCAATAAATATACTGAATTGCAATTTTTTTTATGGTGAAAGGAAGATAATGAAGATTATAAGAGGACTACCTTATGGAATCAAAGGAATGAATAGATTAACCTTTCTTAAGTCGGCCTGTAGTTTATTTTGATTTTGCAATCAATTTTCTATGTGAGTTGTCAAGTGTTGGATTCAAGATCATTGAAGATTGGATGGATCACTGGAGACTAGGAGAAGGATACAGTGTACCTGCCAGATGTAATCAAATAAATTGAAGACCTATGTTCCTTAAAAGTTGTTTCCTATATTATAGGATCTATCATTGTAACTGTTTACTATTTTTTGTATATTAGTAGATAGAGGCAAAAATTTGCCCTAAGGGCTTGTAGGATTTAGTTTTGATATTTTCTTGAATATCAGGTTGTCAATAAATGAATGTAACTAATGTAAAACTCTATATATTTCATGAAGAAGATGAAGAAAGGGGGATCAATGGTGCATAACAAAGACTCTATTTTCTAATTGTAAAGTGTAGGACTCATTTCATTTTAAACTCAATGCTAAAGGCTATTTGATGAGGAGAGTCTCTCCGATACTCACTTATTCTTCCTTTTCTTACTTTAAAAACATGTTATATTTTCGAAGCATTGAATATATCTTGTTATGTTGGTAAGAAAATGAATATTTTATTGATTTCTTTCCCATTTCAAGACTTGTTTTTTAGTACATTATTCTTTGTTTCTGAATGATATTTAGGATCAGGAATCTTCCTATGTGAGTGAATAGATTGGGAACTCGCATATTTATTTCCTCTTATGATTTTATCTAGCTCATTATATTGACTACCATTGACTAAGTAAGTGTGATTGGAACTTTTTTGCAATCAAAGATTGATGTTCTCCTTCTTCATCCACTGCTGAAAACTCAAACCTTTTCAAAATCCAAAACATACCTACAATAATAAACCATTGCAATAAATTGATGATGCCCTAGCTTTCCCTTTAGAATTCAAGTGCAACTTTAGGGACTAACATATTTTGGTGCCATTTCCAGTGACAAAGGAATGAAGACATCTTCCTTGGGATGAACGACAATGATTAGCTCTAGATTCTGATGGTGAATAGGGGTTGAACACATATATGACTGCATCATTCACCTGGTGACTCCATGAAGGAATAATATGTTGGCAACTCCACTGATCCAAGATGTCGAAGTCTATGGAAGCTATTTTGGCACGAAGGTTTGTACCATTTAATTTCTCCTCTATTGTTGTTTTTCCAATTGTTGTGCCTACTATGCATGAATGGGGAGACTACCTTCCAAGGTTCAAAGGAGATGATAATGATCATCCTGCACAACATTTTATTGAGTTTCATCAATACATGGACCAACCTAATATTCATCATGAAGATGCATTTATGAAAATTTTTATGTACTCCTTGGAAGGAGAGCTGAGACAATGATATCGATCTCTACCTATTTCTAGTCTTTCATGATTAAAGGATTTCCATGTTTCTTTTCATTCATATTGTAAGAGGAATTATCCTGCTAAGCTCCTATTGCATGATTGTTGTGAACAAATTAAATCTCTTAGCACTAATGATTGGGAAAATTTTAGATGAAATTTATGAGGGTATATGTCAAAAGGATGAGGCTAAGGTTGGATTTGATAGCTTTCAAGATGTTTCCTGTAATCTAATTGGTGATCATCATGAAGATCTTACTGTCACAAGTCCTTGTGAAGAACAACTTTTTATTGAAGAAAAATTTGTTGTAAATCATATTGAAGATCATACTGCTTATTCTTCATCATTACCATTAGATATGTATCAAATTTCTCCATTTTTTTATGAATATGATAATGATATCTGAGTCTTGGATCAAGAAGACCATGATGTGGAGCAATTTGAACAACAGTTTCATGAGGGCATTGAATCCATTATCCAAGAGGAATCAAAGCTTGTGTATGACAGTTATAATTCAGAATCAGAGCTTGATTATGATAAGAAAATTTCCATATCAACATGCTTAGGAGGTGATATCAATACACTAGTATGTAACTGTCATTATCCATATTTTGAAGAAACATTTCAAAAGGATGTAGATTTCATTGAGAATGTTGTTTCTAATGTTGAAATTTATGAAGATAATCTCCTGCCTTCCGATCCTCCGATATTTTTGTTTCAAACACCATTAAAGGATCCCCAGTTCAAGAATTTAATGGACAGTTTCAAGAGCTCCTTGTTGTCCTAGTGTTTAAGGGAATGTATGATATTCGAGCATTTTTTCAAGAGGGTTTTGATTTCATTGATGGAGCATAAATTTTAGATTAGCAACTTGGTTTTCTACATTGACTAGAATTTTATCATTCCCTTCATGATCCAGTGGCCATATGCATAGAGTCACTGTTCACATAATGTTTTAGTGTTTTTGAATTTGGTATGCAAACAAAATACGACAATGAGTATAAGTTGTACATTATAATTTTGCTGCAAATATCTCAATTTTTCTGTATTCTTTCATTTTGTTGCAAAGAAGACCTTTTTTTTAGTAAAATGATTACATGGCTACATTGGAAATTTGAATACACAATATTATCATGATTTCAGCAGGTTAGTAGAGTATGAGGGTTGAATAAGCTCGCATTCAAGTAGTTTGTTTTTTAGCTTGCTATAGATTATCATGGTTTTTGACTCCATAGCCTAGTGAAAAGACACTGGTGCAGATCCAATTTTTTCTTTTTGGGTATGGGTTGTAGTGGTAGATTAAGGAACAATGGTCTATGTGTTATTGGATACTCACAAGGAGGATTCCATCCCCAAAAGGAGATAGTGTTAGTTCTCAAATTCACATTTAAAAAAAAATTGACATTTGGGGTTAAATTAATGTTATGTTGTTAGGGATGAGAGATACCTATGTTTGTAAGAGGGGATAGGTGGAATTATGCACATGATTATAGTGTTTGTGTCATGACATCATTTAGTTTTTTAAAACTTTCCATAAAAGAGTTGATATGATGTTTGGATTTCAAATCCAAACAAAACAAGGTTTGAATGATGTGTAGGCCATTATCTTATGTCATGTCATAGTCTAATAATTATCATAAGTTGGAAAGCTTTTGAAATGTCAATTCCATCCAAATATGCCAAAAGATAGTTTTATCAAGGCGCTGCACGAACTTCCACCTGACCCTATTTGTCATCATTGCAAGTTTTTTTGGAGGGTTTTGAGAACATGGTTCATCCTAGATGGAGAATGAACATTCAAGACGAGCATCGAGTACACTATAAACGTCACAACATGTAGACATGGAAATATTATCACCTGACATTGATTTAAAAATCCTCCACATAGTCAACTGATCTCACATTTATCTCAACATAATTGACATATCCCACTTCTTCAGCAAGAAATCCAGTATCCTGGTGGTGATAGCAAATATGGGTAAAAGCGGTCATGTAAACAAAAAGGAACATGAAGGACCTAAGCTAATGGACACCTACAAAAATGTCAAACATGTTTTTGACCAAGTTGGTTGGTATCTGTATTGTGCAAAATTGGATGGTTATCACTATGATGTAGCCCATGCATTTGTTGAGGGATTTAATGGGAAGAGGGTTCGAATAACAAACCCGGTCATGGAAGTTATAGAGGAATCAATAGTTGCAACATGCAATCTCCCTTCTGATGGGGAAAAGTGGCTCAAAAAAAAGCTAATCACTTGTGGGGATGTGAACCAATTTATGAAACCAGAGCATATATATCCAAACTGGGCTAAGGGTATACCTGAATATTGGATAGTTGATGAATGGTTGGAATATTTTCATATGCTAAAGCGTTATATCACTTGTGAAGGACGATATTCCACAGTTTTTTTGTATCATCTATATTTTCTCTTTCACTTAGCCAAGATGGCTAAGAAGATCCAAGAGAACCCTAAGACCCCCCTGCATGGTTTCTATCACCAAGGGTTAATCAAGGTGCTCGTCAAGTCTGAGATGGAGAAAAGACAGAGGAGATGGAATCAGTTTTTTCTACAATCAGGGTTTAAAACAAAAGTTTATATGTCTGCTAAGAAAATGCCTGACATTGTTTTTGAGCCAATGGACAGAGCTTCATCAAGTTCAAGTTGACCTGTTGTTTCAAGAAAGAATAAAAGTAAAGCCAATTCGAATATTTTAGAAGAGCAAGTTGAGGTCACTCTAAGAAGTTTACAAATAGGAGAAGGGTCTTGCCATGTGTTGGGAAGAGGTAAGCATCCATTCCCATTTGCACAAAACGTTTATGGTAGGAGGAGGAAGAGGTTACTACAAGAAACCAAATCAGAACCTAGGATGCCTAGTAAAATTTATGAATCCGAGATAGTAGAGGTGCTTTCAAACCTTATACAACATAAAGAGCCTACTCCAGATGTTATTCCCCCTAATTCCAGTTCTTCTGAAGATGATGCTTATAGATATAGAGTCCTGGTTAGAAAAAGGAGTAATAGGCCTCAAAATAGGTTTAGACTTAAATCTAAATCCATGTATGACCCTGCAATCAAAGATAAAGTTATAGTAATCAATGAGGAACCCACGGGCCCTAAGGTGAATTCATTAGCAAGTAAGAAGGTTTATACAACCAGATCTGAGCATAAGAAACCTAAGAAAAATGATCCAACAACCAATAAGAGGTTCCCACAGAAAAAGAAAGGGTTTCTGCAAAACAATAGGGGAAACAATGTAAACAGAGTAAGAAAGGCCCTAAACCTATGACCAGGCATAAATATGATGAACCAAAGAAGATGACAACTCATTTCCAAAAAATGAAAACGAGAAGAAACAATTTGGACCTGTTAGGTGAGGCAATTGCATTTGTCTACCAGGGACAAATTCCAAACTGAGAGCTTAAATTCCCCTGCAATCTTAATTTTTGACTAAAACTATTTGAAGTATAATGGATACCTTTTTGTTTTCATACACTGAAGTTATTGTCTTCCTATGGATGACTATGGTCAAGAAAAAGGTGTTAAATAGGTAAAATTCAATTTATAAATGGGTGTTACAAGAAGTTCCCATAGCTCTCCATACAAGAAATATGTTGGCGCTACAAGAACACCTATAACAGTCAATTTTGCAATAAAGATACATAGTTGTATTTTTTGTGATGGTAAAAGGAAGAGAATGAAGAGTATAAGAGGAAGACCTTATGGAATCAAATGAATGGATATATTATCCTTCCTTAAGTCGACCTGCAGTTTATTTTGATTTTTCAATCAGTTATCTATGTGAGTTGTCAAGTATTGGATTCAAGATCACTGAAGATCAGATGGATCATTGAAGAATGGGAGAAGGATATAATGTACATGCCAGATGTAATTAAATCAATTGAAGACCTATCTTCCTGCAAATTTGTTTCCTAGATTATAGGATCTATCATTGTAATTGTTTACTATTTTATGTATATTAGTAGATAGAGGCAAAAATTCGCGCTGAGGGCTTATAGGATTTAGTTTTTATATGTCCCTGAATATCAGGTTGACAATAAATGAATGTAGCTAATGTAAAACTCTATATATTTTATGAGGAAGATGAAGAAAGGGGGACCAATGGTGCATACCAAAGACACTATTTTATGATTGTAAAGTCTAGGACTCGTTTCATTTACACTCAATTATAAAGGCTATTTGATGAGAAGACTCTCTCCTCTACTCACTTATTCTTCCTTTTCTTACTTTAAAAACATGTTATCTTTGCGAAGCATTGAATATATCTTGTTATGTTGGTAATACAATGAAGATTTTATTGATTTCTTTCCCATTTCAAGACTTGTTTTTGAGTACATTATTCTTTGTTTATGAATGATATTTTGGATCAAGAATCTCCTATGTGAGTGAACGAATGGGGAAATTGCATATTTCTCTCCTCTTATGATTTTTTCTGCCTCATTAGATTGAATTCCATTGACTAAGTAAGTGTGATTGGAACTTTTTTGCGATTAGAGATTAATGTTCTCCTTCTTCATCCACTGCTGAAAACTCAAACCTTTTCAAAATCCAAAACATGCCTACAATAATAAACCATTGCAATAACTTGATGATTCCCTAGCTTGCCCTTTAGCATTCAAGTGAAACTTTAGGGACTAACAAGAACGATAGGCTTTGGTTACTCAATAATCAATAGACCGAGATTTAAGTGTAGGAAAAGAAAGATTAGTGTTGAAAACGTGCTAACCAATTTCCCATGTAGTTGCATGCACTAAATTTAAATTGTGCATGCATGCACACTATAGTGAACATGTTGTGTCATGTGATCTATTTATTATTAGTTCGTGTAACTGTGTGATAGATATTATATATGCGAGAATACCCATAGAGGTGAGGGTGAGTGCAATGTGTGAGCAAGACGCAATACATTGTGTGCGTGGTGAGGAGATGATGGTTGCATGCCGATGTTGGCTATTGTAATTCTCCCTTGAATAATAAGAATACCGATTATCATTGCCCCCTGTTTTTTTCCCGTATTGGGTTTCCACATAAATCACCATGTCAATTGTGTAATTGTTGTTCTAGTTTAATTTCGATTTTTTATTTTCCATTAGAATCTTGTTATGTTTTTCTTACGTTGCCTAAGAAGTGTTATCAGAGCGCAGAGTTGAAGGATTTGAGAGCGAATCATATCCCTGGATAGAAGAGCAGGTTAACCAAGTCGAGCCGAGTGGAGTGGATCGGCCTAGGATGGGTTTTATTACACTGTTGTAGGTTGTCCCTCTTACACAGTGCAACAGTCGAAGACACACTTGTGAAATTTTCAATTTTTGCAAAGTGTTGCAGGTAGTACATATTACATAGTGCGACAATTTGGAGAAAGTGTCGTAGGCTATCCTTTTACAAGGTACGACAAAATATTGTCACAAGATATCATTTTAGTAGTTGCGACACCTGGATGTTTAAATTCACATAAAAAAAATTTATGCGTGGGAATCGCCCTTTGGTAAATTTATGATTGAAGGATCAAATTTATGATTAAATTAGGTGGAGGATATTATATAAAAAGGTGGATAATTTTTGTGTGAAAATCGTGGCATGCACATGATATAAAGAAAGCGACTTTATTTGGAGGATCGAATAAGTGGATGGTAAAATATTTAAAGAGGTGGACCTTTGTTATATATTATGCACGATATATAATTTTTAAAAAGGGTCGAATTTGTGAATAGTTTTAATAAAAATCTATTAAATATTTGTGTTTTTTTTTTGCTTTAAACCTTTTTTTAATTAAATATTTGAGTTCAACCTTGAACTTTAAGAGCTTGGTTTATTAGAAGATTTGTTTTGGGTGTTTCTGTGCTAATGGCGAAAGTCCAGAGTTCTAAGTTTGAGGTGGAGAAATTCAGTGGTAAGAATAACTTTGAGCTATGGAAGCTCAAGATGTAGGATTTGCTTGTGCAACAAGGATTGCAGAAGGCATTGGCTAGAAAGACAAAGAAACCGAAAAACCTAACAGAGGAGGACTGGGAAGATCTGGATGCAAGTGATCTCAATACCATTCATTTGTTTCTAGCAGATGAAGTCTTGTTTAACATCGTTGGAGAAAAAACAAAAAGAGGGTTTGTGGAATAGAATGGAGAGTATGTATCTGAAAAAGTCCTTGACGAACAAAATCTTCTTGAAGAGGCATTTGTACAACTTACAGATGACAGAAGGTACAAAAATTGTTGATCACTTAAATGTTTTCAATACTCTGATTTGTCAATTATCTAGTATGCAAGTAAAGTATGAAGATGAGGATAAGGAAGTTAAGATACTATGTTCGTTGCCTAAGTCTTGGGATCATCTGGTCACATCTATGTGGTTCAACTCAATAGATGTTATTGATTATGACATTGTTGTGGGAACTCTATTGTTTGAGGAAATGAGGAGAAGATCTAGTAAATAAACCTCCATAGCAGAAGCAATGGTGGTCATAGGTCGATCTACAGAAGGAGGGTAAGATAAAAAAGGTACAACCAGGTCTAAGTCAAAAGCTAGTAAGGGTAAAGTAAAATGTCGGTTATGTGGAAAATATGGGCATCTCAAGAAGGATTGCTGGAAAAGACAACAAGAATCCAAAGAGGACTCCAAAATAGAAGCAAATTTAGCTGCAATAACTTTAGGTTCAGGTATGGTTGATGAGGTTTTATCTGTCTGTTTTGTCTCACCACCTGTGTTCACATAGAAATTGCAGGGTGGTGATGATTGAGTCACCATGAAATTAAAAAAAAAATTGTATTTACTTTGGAGTTGTAAAAATTATTGATTACATGTAAATGGGCATATGTCTGTAAGACCTAGATAGGCATGCGTACCCATGGTTTATCAGGTCACCTATGAAAAGTATAAACATATATTTAGGTAGATTGAATATGTGGGGGGGCATGTATGTTGGGTTAACCTTGACTCAGTGAAAGAGTTAATGAGTTAAATTTGGTTTTTTTGGTCAAAGCACATGGTTTTCGAGTCCACGTGTTTGGGTAGCCCATGGTATTGTTTCCATGGATTGCATGTAATGAATCTTATAAAAATCTTGGTGAACTCCATTGTAAATGGGCCTGGAGGTAAGCAGTGAAGGATTACTTGGACGACTTGGACGGATTTGGTCAAAGTTGTTTGAATGCAAAGTTCAAGGTGGAGCAGTGTGTCCAGGTTAGAAAGGTGGGTCTGTAGAAAGGCTGATGTGTTGGCAGGTCAATCGAGTGTTTGATAATATATGATGAAGGTAGGTTCATATCCATGGAACATGGAAAGTATTGCAAGGAAGCTAGGATTGAATATGCATGTTCAGTAATGCCAAGTTGCAGTAATAGTTGTGGACAAAAGCAGTTGTGCTATTTTGTAACTCGGTCACCATCGGTTGCAAAAGATTGGAAGATTTCAGAAGAAGTATGAATAGGTCGTTTGGTAATCACTCAAATATGAAATTATTCAGTTGTGATGCTTATGTTTTTTTATTAACATTTTAAGTAGGACCCAGATCAAACATGTAGATCTTTGATATGGTGATGATGTTAAGGGATGCATACCGTGGGATCCTACTACCCATAGAATCGTAATGGACATAGATGCAATTCTTAATGAATCTCTTTTTTATAAAATCAAACATAGTAAAAGACGAAAGGTTGAAAGCATGATTGGTAGTAGAGGGGTATTTGGAAGGTATTGATTTCCATAAAAGTTTCTCACCAGTGGTTAAACACTTGTTTCTATTCATGTTGTGTTAGCACTAGTTGTGTTAGTACATCTAGATGTTAAAATTGTCATCAATGCTACAAAATTCTATTCTAATATTACTGGAATTTGGCAGTCTAATGGTTAAATAAGTCACAATTTTAGATTATTTAAATGGCATTTTTAAATGTATAAATCAATTCAGTTATCTCAAAAACCCTATAACATTCAAAATATATAAGCTCCATCACTGAAGTATACAATTTTCTAACTCTCCTACAAAATTTTGAAGAAAACTTGTCCCAAAAACAACCATAAATGGTAAAAACGTAACATCACCACAACATACCTCGCTGTCTTTTTTTACTCGACTTTGATTAAGGAGTAAAGTCCACAGTCGATTGCTTACGTAGAAAATTTGATTTTACTCTAAGAACGTGTTGACAATTTGAAATGGGAGAAGCCAGATGTTTCATGTGATTTGTATTCACCTTACCCTCTTTTCTATGAATCATAGCCTACCTAGCTGTGTTCTTGACTCGACTTTGATGAAGTAGTACTTATAAAGGTTGAATTTTCTTTTAAGGGTGTGTTGGAAATTGAAATGTAAAAGAGTGGAAAATTTTTCATTGTGTTTAGTTGAAGAAGAAATGTAACATAATTAATGTCTATGGTTCTTCTTTTGGAAAATGGATTGGGAATTTCTTTTCGCTAGACTTTTCTTCGGGCTTATATACAGGGGAAATAATAGAAATTAGAGAGTGAGGGAGAGTAAAAGATTGGGGAATTGGTTGGTCGGGAGTATTGTCTTTTTTCTTGATCTCTAACAGAGTTTTCCCGATGACTGAGAAGGCTTATCCTAGTCCTTCCATCCGTTCTTCATGATTTTTTGCAGAATCCTCGGTTTTTTGTATCACTATGTTCTGTGTTTTTCCAACACAGTCATAGATGTCTCCAACTCTGTCATTTATCTAGTTTACTGATTGGGCTAGTGTATTTGTAGAGACTTCCAGGTCTCTAATATGCCCTTTTCTAGCATAATCATTGGTCACAAATGTATGTGTGGTCATACCTCTAAGAGCAATATTAGTCCAATTTACTTGTTCTGATATGGACTGTGTTAGCGTCGGAAGTCACTCCTGGATTGCTTGCAGGAGCAGAGCCCGACACCCATCAGTTTTATGTCACGGTTTGTTTATAAAGGGATGATCAAATGGAAGTAAACTCGGAACAATATCATCTCAACACCGAAACTAGGCCAGGCATGCATGGGCAAGTGAGGTCTTAGATAAACTTCAAATAGTAAGTTGTAATAAAGGTGAGTAGGAGGAAGACTTGTATGAGAAGAGTGCAGGGGACTGTTATAATTGTTAGGTTCCTAACAGACTAGAGAAGAAAGTGCCCAAACACAAGACCCTCTTATATTCAAACACAGAAGACCAGGGAATACAATAATGCAATGACAAATCCTTTATCATAACATAACTGTAACAATCCATGCGAATCATTCGATCATGAATTCTCTCGTATGAGACGAAAACATAGACGGAGTAAGGAAACTGTTTGTCATAAACCAAGAAATCTCAGATACAGACACACAACCAGGAAACCAAAGTGGTTGTTAAAACTTTACAGTCGGGAGCTTCGCTTTACCATCGATCGTTTACAAAATGGAAAAAATGACTACATATAGCCAAAACAAAACAATAGCAGCGGAAACGAGAAGCTGCATTAAAAACTTTGCATCTACATGTCTTCTGACAGTCTGCACATGCAGACTCTATATGATCATGCACTTATGACAGACGCAATGGGACTCCTGACTGTCCTGTAGTGGTTTGACAGACGCAATCTCCGTCAGGAAGGACTATCAGTCTGGTTGTACGCTTGGTCCTGTCCTGGCCTTCTATTTATGGAAGAAGACGACGTTCAACCACCTTCTCGGCAATAATAATTGCTTCCTTGGGATTGGGAACGACCTCGATCAACTCTGTCTTCCGAGATGTGGAAGACCCCTCGCGCTGCCACCTGGAGCAGTTGGACAGTCTGATGGATAAGGTGTGGAGGAACTGGCGCGCTTGACGTGGAAGGGGAAAGGGAGGTGATGGTGTCAACACTGTGAGGGTGAGATGAGAGGTGATGAGGTGGTAGAGAATAAGAGGGTCTAAGGATGGGTGCGGTAGCGAAAGGATGTCATGGAAGGGAGCGGGACACATGGCAAGGGACGAGGAGGCTCGGAAGGTGAGTGGATGATGAGATGGGGGGAGGGACCACATGGACCAGAAGAGGGAAGGTAGACATATGTCAGAGGATGAGGAAGGGATAAAGGGAGCGAGCCTCATCACACGGCCAGGAGGAGAACAGATGGCAAGGGGAAGGATGGTACAAAAGATGACACGATAGGAAAGGGGCCCACGTTGGTTAAACGC
>JASDQU010372981.1:29429-56901 GCA_032191745.1 Picea mariana
AAATAAAGAAGTCTGATTTTTTAATATAATAATTTTAACAAGAAGAAAGAATGCAAACTGAAATAAAGAAGTATGATTTTATAATAATAATTTAAACAAGAAGTATGCCCTACATTAGAGGAGGCCATATATTTGGTCAGGGTTTTGGCCATACACAAAGATGTTAAACCCATTTTGGTTCATGCCTTGAACAAGAATATCTAAGAGACTATTCAAATTGCGCTCAAGTGTACTGCCTCTTGTACTTCTTTTGCAAGTAAACAATGGATTCCCTCTATTGCCTTGGTTGCAAAACCCCAGTCCATGAACACCAATGATCAAGGTTGGAGCAACAAATATTAAATAGAATATAGTGTAATAGTTTGGCTAGAGAGTTCATAATCCCTACGATGGAAGTTCATATTCATTAGAACTCTGATCATCGTTTGAGTATAGTGGAGAGCCTACAAAATTCTGAAGCATGCTATCAATGCTACAAAATTCTAGTTTATTTTGAATACACAATATAAGAACTTTTAGTTCTCAAATCACATTTTTTTAAATTTTTGACATTTTGGGTAAAATTAATGTTATGTTGTTAGGGATGAGAGATACCTATGTTTATAATATGGGAGAGGTGGAGTTATGCACATGCTTATAGTGATTGTGTCATGACATCAATTAGTTTTTAAAACTTTCCATAAAAGAGTTGATATTATGTTTGGATTTCAAATCCAAAGCAAAACAAGGTTTGAATGATGTGTAGATCATTATCTTTTGTCATGTCATAGTCTAATGATTATCATAAGTTGGAAAGATTTTGAATGGTCAATTCCATCCAAATATTCCAAAAGACAGTTTTATCAAGTATCTACAGGAATTTCCCCCTACCCTTGTTTGTCATCATTGTAAGTTTTGTTGGAGGGTTTTGACAACATGGCTCGTCCTAGCTAGAGAATGAACATTCAAGACAAGAATCAAGTACAAGATCAATGTCACAACATGCAGACATGGCAATATTATCACCTGACATTGATTTAAACATCCTCCACACAATCAACTGATCCTGTATTTATCTCAACATAATCGACATATCCCACTTCTTCAACAAGAAATCCAGTATCCTGGTCGTGATAGCAGATATGGGTAAAAGCGGTCATGTAAACAGAAAGGATCCTGAAGGACATGAGCTAATGGACGCCTACGAAAATGTGAAACATGGTTTTGACCAAGCTGGTTGGTATCTGTATTGTGCAAAATTGGATGGCTATCACTATGATGTAGCCAGGGCATTCATTGAGGGATTTAATGGGAAGAGGGTTCGAATAGAAAACCTAGTCATGCAAGTTACAGAGGAATCAATGGCTACAACATGTAATCTCCCTTCTGATGGGGAAAAGTGGTTCAAAAACAAGCTAATCACTGGTGGGGATGTGAACCAATTTCTGAAACCAAAGCACATAGATCCAAACTGGGCTAAGGGTATACCTAAATATTGGATAGTTGATGAATCGTTGGAAGCTTTGCATATGCTAAAGCATTATATCACTTGTGAAGGATGACATTCCATAGTTTTTTTGTATCATCTCTATTTTCTCCTTCACTTAGTCGGAATTAAAAGAATGAGCCTGCCATATTGTTTCTTGAGGGACCTGAACAAGATGGCTAAGAAGATCCAAGAGAACCCTAAGACCGCCCCGCATGGTATTTATCACCAACAGTTAATCAAGGTTCTCATCAAGGCCGAGTTGGAGAAAAGACAGAGGAGATGGAATCGGTTTTTTATACAGTCAGGGTTTGAACCAGAAGTTTATATGTCTGCTAAAAAGATGTCTGACAGTTTTGTTGAGCCAACGGAGGGATAGTCACCAAGTTCAAGCCGACCTGCTATTTTAAGAAAGAATAAAAGGAAAACCAGTTCGAAGATTCCAGAAGAGCGATTTGAGGTCACTCTAATTAGTTTACAAACATGAGNCTGTTTTTTATACAGTCAGGGTTTGAACCAGAAGTTTATATGTCTGCTAAAAAAATGTCTGACAGTTTTATTGAGCCAACAGAATAAAAGAAAAGAAAAGCCAGTTCAAGTCAACTTGCTACTTCAAGAAAGAATAAAAGGAAAGCCAGTTCGAAGATTCCAGAAGAGCGATTTGAGGTCACTCTAATTAGTTTACAAACATGAGAAGGATCTTCCCGTGTGCTGGGAAGAGGTAAGCATCCATTCCCATCTGTACAAAACATTTATAGTAGTAGGAGGAAGAGGTTACTACAAGAAACCAATGTAGAACCTAGGATGCCTAGTAAAATTCATGAATCTAAACTAGTAAAGGTGATTTCAAACCCTATACAACATAAAGAGCCTACTCCAGATGTTATTCCCCCTAATTCTAGTTCTTATGAATATGATTCTTAGAGATATAGAGTCATGGTTAGAAAAATGAGTACTAGGCCTCAAAACATGTTTAGATTGAAATCTAAAGCCATGTATGACCTTGCAATAAAGATAAAGTTATAGTAATCGATGAGGAACCCACAAGACCTAAGGTGAAGTCATTAACAAGTAAGAAGGTTTCTACAACTAGATCTGAGTAGAAGAAACCTAAGAAAAATGATCGAGCAACAAATAAAAAGGTTCCCAGAGAGTCAAAAAGAGATTTTGCAAAACAACAGGGGAAACATAGTAAACAGAGTCAGAAAGGCCCTAAACTTATGACCACGCATACATATGATGAACCTAAGAATATGACAACTCGTTCCCAAAAAACGAAAATGAGAAGGAACAATTTGTACCTATTAGTTGAGGAAACTACATATGTCTTCTAGGGAGAAATTACAAACCGAGAGCTTAAATTTCTGTGCAATCTTAATTTTTGACTAACACTGATTGAAATATAATGGATACCTTTTTGTTTTGATACACTTAAGTTATTGTCTTCCTATGGATGATGATGGGAAATAAAAAGGTTTTAAATAGGTCAAACTCAAGTTTTAAATGGGCGCTATAGGAAGTTCTTGAAGCTCTCCACACAGGAAATATGTTGGCACTACAAGGACACCCGTAGCAGCCAATTTTGCAATAAATATACTGAATTGCAATTTTGGTTATGGTGAAAGGAAGATAATGAAGATTGTAAGAGGAATACCTTATGGAATCAAAGAAATGAATAGATTAACCTTCCTTAAGTCGGCCTGCAGTTTATTTTGATTTTGCAATCAGTTATCTATGTGAGTTGTCAAGTGTTGGATTCAAGATCATTAAAGATTAGATGGATCATTGGAGACTAGGAGAAGGATACAGTGTACCTTCCAGATGTAATCAAATCAATTGAATACCTATGTTCGTTCAAAGTGGTTTCCTATATTATAGGATCTATCATTGTAACTGTTTACTATTTTCTGTATATTAGTAGATAGAGGCAAAAATTCGCCCTAAGGGCTTGTAGGATTTAGTTTTGATATTTTCCTGAATATCAGGTTGACAATAAATGAATGTAACTAATGTAAAACTCTATATATTTCATGAAGAAGATGAAGAAAGGGGGATCAATGGTGCATAACAAAGACTCTATTTTCTAATTGTAAAGTGTAGGACTCATTTCATTTTAAACTCAATGTTAAAGGCTATTTGATGAGGAGAGTCTCTCCGATACTCACTTATTCTTCCTTTTCTTACTTTAAAAACATGTTATATTTTCGAAGCATTGAATATATCTTGTTATGTTGGTAAGATAATGAATATTTTATTGATTTATTTCCCATTTCAAGACTTGTTTTTTAGTACATTATTCTTTGTTTCTGAATGATATTTAGGATCAGGAATCTTCCTATGTGAGTGAATAGATTGGGAACTCACATATTTATTTCCTCTTATGATTTTATCTGGCTCATTATATTGACTACCATTGACTAAGTAAGTGTGATTGGAAATTTTTTGCAATCAAAGATTGATGTTCTCCTTCTTCATAGACTGCTGAAAACTCAAACCTTTTCAAAATCCAAAATATACCTACAATAATAAACCATTGCAATAAATTGATGATGCCCTAGCTTTCCCTTTAGAATTCAAGTGCAACTTTAGGGACTAACATATTTTGGTGCCATTTCCAGTGACAAAGGAATGAAGATATCTTCCCTGGGATGAACAACAATGATTAGCTCTAGATTTTGATGGTGAATAGGGGTTGGACACATATATGACTGCATCATTCACCTAGTGACTCCATGAAGGAATAATATGTTGGCAACTCCACTAATCCAAGATGTCGAAGGCTATGGAAGCTATTTTGGCACGAAGGTTTGTACCATTTAATTTCTCCTCTATTGTTGTTTTTCCAATCATTGTGCCTACTATGCATGAAAGGGGAGACTACCTTCCAAGGTTCAAAGGAGATGATCATGATCATCCTGCACAACATTTTATTGAGTTTCATCAATACATGGACCAACATAATATTCATCATGAAGATGTATTTATGAAATTTTTTATGTACTCCTTGGAAGGAGAGGTGAGACAATGATATCGATCTCTACCTATTTCTAGTCTTTCATCATTAAAGGATTTCCATGTTTCTTTTCATTCATATTGTAAGAGGATTTATCCTGCTAAGCTCCTATTGCATGATTGTTGTGAACAAATTAAATCACTTAGCACTAATGATTGGGAAAAATTTAGTGATGAAATTTATGAGGGTATATGTCAAAAGGATGAAGCTAAGGTTGGATTTGATAGCTTTCAAGATGTTTTCTGTAATTTGATTGGTGATCATCATGAAGATCTTGTTGTCGCAATTCCTTGTGAAGAACAACTTTTTATTGAAGAAAATTTTGTTGTAAATCATATTGAAGATCATACAGCTTATTATTCATCATTACCATTAGATATGTATCAAATTTCTCCATTTTTTTTATGAATATGATAATGATATCTGAGTCTTGGATCAAGAAGACCATGATGTGGAGCAATTTGAACAACAGTTTCATGAGGGCATTGAATCCATTATCCATGAGGAATCAAAGCTTGTGTATGAAAGTTATAATTCAGAATCAAAGCTTGATTATGATAAGCAGATTTCCATATCAACATGCTTAGGAGGTGATATCAATACACTAGTATGTAACTGTCATTATCCATATTTTGAAGAAACATTTCAAAAGGATGTAGATTGCATTGAGAATGTTGTTTCTAATGTTGAAATTTATGAAGACAATCTCTTGCCTTCCAATCCTCCAATATTATTGTTTCAAACACAGTTAAAGGATCCCCAATTCAAGAATTTAATGGACAGTTTCAAGAGCTCTTTGTTGTCCTAGTTTTTAAGGGAATGTATGATATTCGAGCATTTTTTCAAGAGGGTTTTGATTTCATTGATGGAGCATAAATTTTTGATTAGCAACTTGGTTTTCTACATTGACTGGAATTTTATCATTCCCTTCATGATCTAGTGACCATATGCATAGAGTCATTGTTCACAGAATGTTTTAGTGTTGTTACATTTGGTATGCAAACAAAATACGACAGCGAGTATAAGTTGTACATTATAATTTTGCTGCAAATATCTCAATTTTTTTGTATTCTTTCATTTTGTTGCAAAGAAGACCTTTTTTTTAGTAAAATGATTACATGGCTACATTGGAAATTTGAATACACAAGATTACCACGATGTCAGCAGGTTAGTAGAGTATGAGGGTTGAATAAGCTCGCATTCAAGTAGTTTTTTTTTCAGCTTGCTATAGATTATCATGGTTTTTGACTCCATAGCCTAGTGAAAAGACACTGGTGCAGATCCAATTTTTTCTTTTTGGGGATGGGTTGTAGTGGTAGATTAAGGAACAATGGTCTACGTGTTATTGGATCCTCACAAGGAGGATTCCATCCCCAAAAGGAGATAGTGTTAGTTCTCAAATTCACATTTAAAAAAAAATGACATTTGGGGTTAAATTAATGTTATGTTGTTAGGGATGAGAGACACCTATGTTTGTAAGAGGGGATAGGTGGAATTATGCACATGCTTATAGTGTTTGTGTCATGACATCATTTAGTTTTTTAAAACTTTCCATAAAAGAGTTGATATGATGTTTGGATTTCAAATCCAAACAAAACAAGGTTTGAATGATGTGTAGGTCATTATCTTATGTCATGTCATAGTCTAATAATTATCATAAGTTGGAAATATTTTGAAATGTCAATTCCATCCAAATATTCCAAAAGATAGTTTTATCAAGGCACTGCACGAACTTCCACCTGACCCTATTTGTCATCATTGCAAGTTTTTTTGGAGGGTTTTGAGAACATGGATCGTCCTAGATGGAGAATGAACATTCAAGACGAGCATCAAGTACACTATAAATGTCACAACATGTAGACATAGAAATATTATCACCTGACATTGATTTAAACATCCTCCACATAGTCAACCGATCTCGTATTTATCTCAACATAATCGACATATCCCACTTCTTCAACAAGAAATCTAGTATCCTGGTCATGATAGCAAATATGGGTAAAATCGATCATGTAAACAAAAAGGAACACAAAGGACTTGAGCTAATGGACGCCTACGAAAATGTCAAACATGTTTTTGACCAAGTTGGTTGGTATCTGTATTGTGCAAAATTGGATGGCTATCACTATGATGTAGCCCATGCATTCGTTGAGGCATTTAATGGGAAAAGGGTTCAAATAAAAAAATCGGTCATGGAAGTTATAGAGAAATCAATAGTTGCAACATGCAATCTCCCTTCTGATGGGGAAAAGTAGTTCAAAAAAAAGCTAATCATCTGTGGGGATGTGAACCAATTTATGAAACCATAGCACAGATATCCAAACTGGGCTAAGGGTATACCTAAATATTGGATAGTTGATGAATGGTTGGAATATTTTCATATGCTAAAGCATTATATCACTTGTGAAGGATGATATTCCACAGTTTTTCTGTATCATCTATGTTTTCTCCTTCACTTAGCTAAGATTAAAAGAATGTGCTTGCCATATTATTTCTTGAGGGACCTGAATAAGATGGCTAAGAAGATCCAAGAGAACCCTAAGACCCCCCTACATGGTTTCTATCACCAAGGGTTAATCAAGGTGCTCGTCAAGTCTGAGCTGGAGAAAAGACAGAGGAGATGGAATCGATTTTTTCTACAATCATGGTTTAAAACAAAAGTTTATATGCCTGCTAAGAAAATGCCTGACATTGTTTTTGAGCCAATGGATGAAGCTTCACCAAGTTCAAGTCGACCTGTTGTTTCAAGAAATAATAAAAGGAAATCCAGTTCGAATATTTTAGAAGAGCAAGTTGAGGTCACTCTAAGAAGTTTACAAATAGGAGAAGGATCTTCCCATGTGTTGGGAAGAGGTAAGCATCCATTCCCATTTGCACAAAACATTTATGGTAGGAGGAGGAAGAGGTTACTGCAAGAAACCAAATTAGAACCTAGGATGCCTAGTAAAATTTATGAATCTGAGATAGTAGAGGTGCTTTCAAACCTTATACAACATAAAGAGCCTACTCCAGATGTTATTCCCCCTAATTCCAGTTCTTCTGAAGATGATGCTTATAGATATAGAGTCCTGGTTAGAAAAAGGAGTAGTAGGCCTCAAAATAGGTTTAGACTCAAATCTAAATCCATGTATGACCTTGCAATCAAAGATAAAGTTATAGTAATCGATGAGGAACCCACGGGCCCTAAGGTGAATTCATTAGCAAGTAAGAAGGTTTATACAACCAGATCTGAGCATAAGAAACCTAAGAAAAATGATCCAACAACAAATAAAAGGTTTCCACAGAAAAAGAAAGGGTTCCTGCAAAACAACAGGGGAAACAAAGTAAACAGAGTAAGAAAGGCCCTAAACCTATGACCAGGCATAAATATGATGAACCAAAGAAGATAACAACTCATTTCCAAAAAATTAAAACGAGAAGGAAAAATTTGGACCTGTTAGGTGAGGCAACTGCATCTGTCTTCCAGGGACAAATTCCAAACTGAGAGCTTAAATTCCTGTGCAATCTTAATTTTTGACTAAAACTATTTGAAGTATAATGGATACCTTTTTGTTTTCATACACTGAAGTTATTGTCTTCCTATGGATGATAATGGTCAAGAAAAATGCATTAAATAGGTAAAACTCAAGTTATAAATGGGTGTTCCAAAAAGTTTCCATAGCTCTCCATACAAGAAATATGTTGGCGCTACAAGAACACCTATAACAGTCGATTTTGCAATAAAGATACAAAGTTGTATTTTTTGTGATGGTAAAAGGAAGAGAATGAAGAGTATAAGAGGAAGACCTTATGGAATCAAATGAATGGATATATTATCCTTCCTTAAGTCGACCTGCAGTTTATTTTGATTTTTCAATCAGTTATCTATGTGAGTTGTCAAGTATTGGATTCAAGATCACTGAAGATCAGATGGATCATTGAAGAATGGGAGAAGGATATAATGTACATGCCAGATGTAATTAAATCAATTGAAGACCTATCTTCCTGCAAATTTGTTTCCTAGATTATAGGATCTATCATTGTAATTGTTTACTATTTTATGTATATTAGTAGATAGAGGCAGAAATTTGCGTTGAGGGCTTATAGGATTTAGTTTTTATATGTCCCTGAATATCAGGTTGACAATAAATGAATGTAGCTAATGTAAAACTCTATATATTTTATGAAGAAGATGAAGAAAGGGGGACCAATGGTGCATACCAAAGACACTATTTTATGATTGTAAAGTCTAGGACTCGTTTCATTTACACTCAATTATAAAGTCTATTTGATGAGAAGACTCTCTCCTCTACTCACTTATTCTTCCTTTTCTTACTTTAAAAACATTTTATCTTTGTGAAGCATTGAATATATCTTGCTATGTTGGTAATACAATGAAGATTTTATTGATTTCTTTCCCATTTCAAGACTTGTTTTTTAGTACATTATTCTTTGTTTCTGAATGATATTTTGGATCAAGAATCTTTCTATGTGAGTGAACAGATTGGGAAATTGCATATTTCTCTCCTCTTATGATTTTATCTACCTCATTAGATTGAATTCCATTGACTAAGTAAGTGTGATTGGAAATTTTTTGCGATTAGAGATTAATGTTCTCCTTCTTCATCCACTGCTGAAAACTCAAACCTTTTCAAAATCCAAAACATGCCTACAATAATAAACCATTGCAATAACTTGATGATTCCCTAGCTTTCCCTTTAGCATTCAAGTGAAAATTTAGGGACTAACAAGAACGACATGCTTTGGTTTCTCAATAATCAATAGACTGAGATTTAAGTGTTAGGAAAAGAAAGATTAGTGTTGAAAACGTGCTAACCAATTTCCCATGCAATTGCATGCACTAAATTTAGATTGTGCATGCATGCACACTACAGTGAACATGTTGTGTCATGTGATCTATTTAAGATTAGTTCATGTAACTGTGTGATAGATATTATATATACGAGAATACCCATAGAGGTGAGGGTGAGTGCAATGTGTGAGCAAGACGCAATACAATGTGTGCGTGGTGAGGAGATGATGGTTGCATGCCCATGTTGGCTATTGTAATTCTCCCTTGAATAATAAGAATACCGATTATCATTGCCTCGTGGTTTTTTCCCGTATTGGGTTTTCACATAAATCACCGTGTTAATTGTGTAATTGTTATTCTAGTTTAATTTCGGTTTTTTATTTTCCATTAGAATCTTGTTATGTTTTTCTTACGTTGCCTAAGAAGTGTTATCAGAGCGCAGAGTTGAAGGACCTGAGAGCGAATCATATCCCTGGATAGCAGAGTAGGTTAACCAAGCCGAGTCGAGTGGAGTGGATCAGCCTAGATGGGTTTTATTACACTGTTGTAGGTTGTCCCTCTGACACAGTGCGACAGTCGAAGACACACTTGTGAAATTTTCAATTTTTGCAAAGTGTTGCAGGTAGTACACATTACACAGTGCGACAATTTGGAGAAAGTGTCGCAGGCTATCCTTTTACAAGGTACGACAAAATATTGTCACAAGCTATCATTTTAGAAGTTGCGACACCTGGATGTTTAAATTCACATAATTTTTTTTATGCCTGGGAATCACCCTTTGGTAAATTTATGATTGAAGGATTGAATTTATGATTAAATTAGGTGGAGGATATTATATAAAAAGGTGGATAATTTTTTGTGTGAAAATCGTGGCATGCACATGATATAAAGAAAGTGAATTTATTTGGAGGATCGAATAAGTGGATGGTAAAATATTTAAAGATGTGGACCTTTGTTATGTATTATGCACGATATATAATTTTTAAAAAGGGTCGACTTTGTGAATGGTTTTAATAAAAATATATTAAATATTTGTGTTTTTTTTTTTCTTTAAACCTTTTTTTAATTAAATATAACCTTGAACTTTAAGAGCTTGGTTTATGAGAAGATTTGTTTTGGGTTTTTTTGTGCTAATGGCGAAAGTCCAGAGTTCTAAGTTTGAGGTGGAGAAATTCAGTGGTAAGAATAACTTTGAGCTATGGAAGCTCAATATGTGGGATTTGCTTGTGCAACAAGGATTGCAGAAGGCATTGGCTAGAAAGACAAAGAAACTGAAAAACCTGACAGACAAGGACTGGGAAGATCTGGATGCAAGAGCTCTCAATACCATTCATTTGTTTCTGGCAGATGAAGTCTTGTTTAACATCATTGGAGAGAAAACAAAAAGTGGGTTTGTGGAATAGAATGGAGAGTATGTATTTGAAAAAGTCCTTGATGAACAAAATCTTCTTGAAGAGGAATTTGCACAGCTTACAGATGACAGAAGGTACAAAAATTGTTGATCACTTAAATGTTTTCAATACTCTAATTTGTCAATTATCTAGTATGGAAGTAAAGTATGAAGATGAGGATAAGGAAGTTAAGCTACTATGTTCGTTGCCTAAGTCTTGGGATCATCTGGTCACATCTATGTGGTTCAACTCAATAGATGTTATTGATTATGACATTGTTGTGGGAGCTCTGTTGTTTGAGGAAATGAGGAGAAGATATAGTAAATAAACCTCCATAGAAGAAGCAATGGTGGTCAGAGGTCAATCTACAGAAGGAGGGTAAGATCAGAAAGGTACAACCAGGTCTAAGTCAAAAGACAGTAAGGGTAAAGGAAAATGTTGGTTATGTGGAAAATATGGGCATCTCAAGAAGGATTGCTGGAAAAGACAACAAGAATCCAAAGAGGACTCCAAAATAGAAGCAAATTTAGCTGCAATAACTTCAGGTTCAGGTATGGTTGATGAAGTTTTATCTGTCTATTTTGTCTCACCACCTGTGTTCACATAGAATATGCAGGGTGGTGATGATTGAGTCACCATGAAATTAAAAAAAAATTGTATTTACTTTGGAGTTGTAAAAATTATTGATTACATGTAAATGGGCATATGTCTGTAAGACCTAGATAGGCATGCGTACACATGGTTTATCAGGTCACGTATGAAAAGTATAAACATATATTTAGGTAGATTGAATATGTGGGGGGGTATGTATTTTGGGTTAACCTTGACTCGGTGAAAGAGTTAATGAGTTAAATCTATTTTTTTTGGTCAAAGCACATGGTTTTCGAGTCCACGTATTTGGGTAGCCTGTGGTATTGTTTCCATGGATTTCATGTAATGAAGCTTATAAAAAAATTGGTGAACTCCATTGTAAGTGGGCCTAGAGGTAAGCAGTGAAGGATTACTTGGACGACTTGGACGGATTTGGTCAAAGTTGTTTGAATGCAAAGTTCGAGGTGGAGCAGTGTGTCTAGGTTAGAAAGGTGGGTCTGTAGAAAGGCTGATGTGTTGGCAGGTCAATCGAGTGTTTGATAATATATGATGAACGTAGGTTCATATCCATGGAACATGGAAAGTATTGCAAGGAATCTAGGATTGAATATGCATGTTCAGTAATGCCAAGTTGCAGTAATAGTTGTGGACAAAAGAAGTTGTGCTATTTTGTAACCCGGTCACCATCGACTGCAAAAGATTGGAAGATTTCAAAAGAAGTATGAGCAGATCATTTGGTAATCACTCAAATATGAAATTATTCAGTTGTGATACTTATGTTTTTTATTAAAATTTTAAGTAGGACCCAGATCAAACATGTAGATCTTTGATATGGTGATGATGTTAAGGGATGCATACTATGGGATCCTACTACCCATAGAATCATAATGGACAGAGATGCAGTTCTTAATGAATCTCTTTTGTATAAAATCAAACATAGTAAAAGACGAAAGGTTCAAAGCATGATTGGTAGTAGAGGGGTATTTGGAAGGTATTGATTTCCATAAAAGTTTCTCACCATTGGTTAAACACTTGTTTCTATTCACGTTGTGTTAGCACTAGTTGTGTTAGTACATCTAGATGTTAAAATTGTCATCAATGCTACAAAATTATATTCTAATATTACTGGAATTTGGCAGTCTAATGGTTAAATAAGTCACAATTTTAGATTATTTAAATGGCATTTTGAAATGTATAAATCAATTCAGCTATCTCAAAAACCTTATAACATCCAAAATATATAAGATCCATCACTAAAGTATACAATTTTTTAACTCTCCTACCAAATTTTGAAGAAAACTTGTCCCAAAAAGAACCAGAAATGGTAAAAACGTAACATCACCACAACATACCTCGCTGTCTTTTTTTACTCGACTTTGATTAAGCAGTAAAGTCCACAATTGATTGCTTACGTAGAAAATTTGATTTTACTCTAAGAACGTGTTGACAATTTGAAATGGAGAGAAGCCAGATGTTTCATGTGATTTGTATTCAGCTTACCCTCTTTTCTATGAATCATAGCCTACCTAGCTGTGTTCTTGACTCGACTTTGATGAAGTAGTACTTATAAAGGTTGACTTTTATTTTAAGGGTGTGTTGGAAATTGAAATGTAAAAGTGTGGAAACTTTTTCATTGTGTTTGGTTTAAGAAGAAATGTAACATAATTAATGTCTATGGTTCTTCTTTTGGAAAATGGATTGGGAATTTCTTTTCGCTAGACTTTTCTTCGGGCTTATATACAGGGAAAATAATAGAAATCGGAGAGTGAGGGAGAATAAAAGATTGGGGAATTGGTTGGTCGGGAGTAGTGTCTTTTTTCTTGATCTCTAACAGAGTTTTCCCGATGACTGAGAAGGCGTATCCTAGTCCTTCCATCAATTCTTCATGATTTTTTGCAGAATCCTCAGTTTTTTGTATCAGTATGTTCTGTGTTTTTCCAACACGGTCATAGATGTCTACAACTCTGTCATTTATCTAGTTTACTGATTGGGCTATTGTTTTGTAGAGACTTCCAGGTCTCTAATATGCCCTTTTCTAGCATAATCATTGGTCACAAATGTATGTGTGGTAATACCTCTAAGAGAAATATTAGTCCAATTTACTTGTTCTGATATGGAATGGACTCCTTTTTCTACACCCGAGAGTTGGGTGGCTTCATCAGCTAACATTAGGAGTTTAGCTTTGACCTATCTATTACTGTCTTCAAGAATGATGCCTTTAAAAGGAAGAAAGGTTGTTTTGGATTCGACAGTTTTTCCTTCCAGGTTTTTCCATTCATGGAGGGTAGACGCTTCTTTTCCTACTTCCATCATCTAGACTATAGGACTTTTTGATTTTCTTTTCCATTCATAAAAATAAATCCATAGATTATTTTCTGAAATGTATGTTTTCCATTCTTGGGAAAAACATGTTTTTTCTTGGTCGGAAGTAGAAAGGTTGAACTCAGTAGATTCAGGATGGGTGAAAAGATCCCAATTTAGCATTTTCTTGATCCATGCTTCTTCAATGGTATTCTTGGAACATCCCATCATAATAGAATGGAATTTATGGATTTCTTCAATAGAAGGCCTTTGGAGGGATGGAGGCAAAGGATTGTTAAAACGACAGTCTGGGATGACTTGGTCGCATTGTTCAATATATCCTAAACCATATCTTGGTGTCCCTGGTGGTCTCATCCATTTATAGATGTCTTGGAGTCGGGGATCTAATGATTCTATAGTGGGCATGTAATGAATCATGAGACAGAATGTTGACTCTTCAATTGAATGGAAAGATCCAGAAGTATTAAGTTCTTCTGTATTTTGAATATCTCGAAAAGGCACAGATCTATCCATAGTGAAAGTAATAACTATTAATGCTCAGAAAAGCAAGGCGTTTAATTCTAGTTCTTCGCACCAGAGTGAAAGAATGTCGAATAAGATCCTAGCCAACTGCTCAGGCAATAACTAGTCAGAACTTGGAAAGTCGCAGAAGTGGAAACCTTGTCTTTCAAATGCCCGAGACTTTTGATACAGCTTTCAGAAAGTCGCAAGAGTGGAAACCTTGTCTTTCAAAGGCCCGAGACTTTTGATATGGCTTTCAAGATTAATTATTATACCAATAAACATATAACAGAGAGAGAAGTCTATTATCTCTAGGTTTTTAAGATACTCTTATTTGAAACATTACAAAGTGGAGATTTATGACGAAAATCCTCAAAAACCGACTGACACCACTGTCATCCAGTAAGACATGAAAGTACTGGCACCACTGTCGGCCAATAAGACATGAAAGGACTAGCACCACTATCGGCCAGTAAGACATGAAAGTGGATGGGTTCCACCATTTTATTCCACCGGTTGATCATGAAAGTGATTGAAATGATATGGGTCCCAGTGCTGAGTATAGACCTCCCTGTACATCATTGGATCTTCATTGTTGTCTTCTTCTTGTTGGAGAACATACTTTGTTCGGATAACCCAAGGATGCTTCTCATTTATGAAGTTTTTCATATACCCAATTCTTGAGATATGATTAAGCCGGTGAACATTATCTGAAAGATTTAAATGATGAAACATTTGTTCAACATTCAATACGTCTGGATGTATTGCACTTGGGTTTAACCCAAAAATTTTCCACCAAGTCTCAAGCCAGGCTGGTTCAGGGTTGGTATTTGATCTGAAGTGACTAGAAAACTTTATCATGCAATAATAATATTTATACCTGTCACTCCATAAGCATATATAATCCCACATGGATTGATACTGATGGTAATTTATTTGATGAAAAAGATGAGAAGGATCTTGTTGGGGGCAATACTGCAATGCTCTCATTCGATTTATCATAAAATAAGAATGATCTGGAGTCTCTTGCCATTGTTGAGAATTTTGATAGAACCACCTTCTAAATGTAGATCTTAGTCTGGTGATATCTCCCATGTCTATTAGTTTTTCTCAAGCAACAAGAGTATAAGCTTGATGCATTCTGCCTATAATATGTTGAGGAGGTATCACATGAATTCTTGTGTTAGAAGAGAATCCAGGCAAACCGAATTCAATTCCTTCATACCATCTTAACTCCCAATGAGGAGCCCAGTTTTGAGAATAAGTTTCCCAGTTAAGATTGTCATCAACCTGTTTTTTCACTGGCCTATTGTTTAGATCATCCCATGTATTGATAACGACTAGAATCTTAGGTTGGCTTGAACAAAACACAATATTTGACTGTGGCTTTGAAATGAAGGCGAGTATCTTTTTAACAGGTGGATAGCCTTTTGTTTTGCTTGGAATCATGATGGAATAGGCTGGGTGGCCTTGAGCTGTCTTGGCGGATCCATGAGGTTCAACAACAACAAGAAAAGTAGTTCCCAAAATGCAGTCTACATGCAGATCTGCCAAGAGAAACTTCATTCATAAAGCATACTAGTCAAACCATAAAACACCTTTGGGAACTTCAAAATCAAAATATGTAGAAACATTCCCTAGTCCAATGGCAGAATAATTGCTAGGGAGCCAATATTTACAAGGGATCAAATTTTTGTTGAGAAGATTCATATATGATCCAGTATCAAGCAAATCATTTAAATAAAACATTTATGTGTTTATCTCTAGATTTATCTTGACATGATACTTTTGAAATTGGATAGGCAAGATTTTCATAGCATTTAGTCCTTGCAAATGGGTTGAATCATGGGGATGTCTTTCTGGTTCAATTGGTACATATTCTAGTGGTAGAGGAAGAGATTCCACTTGGTCTTTTAAGGCCTTTATTTCTTGCCTTGCCCATGAATCAACTTTATATGAATCTTCAGAAACCTCTTCATATTGCTTCATCTTTAGCTTGAGTTCAACAACTTCCTTCTTTAGATAAAATACCTTTTTTGCCAAGTCTGTGAGTGAAGGGTGGTGCAACTTGGTTTCCTCATTGTGCTTAATGAAAGACCTGGTATTTCTTTCAAATGAAGCCTCTAGAAATAATGACTTAATCCCTACTTTGTGGGAAGATTTTGGATTGCTTTGCTTCTGTCCTGCTGTCATAGTTTTCAAAAAGGATTCAAGTAAAGATTTTTTCATATCCCCTTCTGGCAAGGATTTTGTTTGAGCTAGAATTTGGGAATATTGATCTCCAGTGCTATGGTACATCCATATCTTTATTTTTTCTTTATGCCTTCGGGGGCTAGATGCAAAATCCGATTCAGAAGAATCTTCACAAGAACAAAAATTTGGATTATTACACTTACACTGATGATTTAGAAGAATTTCTTCATCAGTTGAGCTAAATTCAAAGTCTGAAGTCTCTGTGGATTCAGAACAACATCCTTCATGAAGTAGATGGACTTCTACTCTTTTGACAAAAGGATGATGTGGGCATTGACTTGTTAAGTGGTCATTTGCTCCACATCTGTTGCAGTGAACCTTGTGTGCTAGTTGTTATGTTGTTTCTAGACTAGCCTTCTGATGTGCTTCTTTGGCCCTTTGTTCCGAGATTGTCTCTTTGGATATTCTCAATTTTTTCCCTTATGGAAAAGAACTTGCTATGTGTCTAGTTTTGTCGCAAAGCCAACATTGAACTTGTTGCCTTGCTTGGCTGGAATGCGTTTTCAACTTAATGTCCTCGGACTCATAATAGTGAGTTTTTTGTCTATATCTTCCTCGGTTTGGAGGTTTTTGTTCTTTGAATGCCCTAAATTTCTTTTTCTTTCTTCTGGTGGGATCTATGAGGTATAGGCCATATTTCTCACAAATAGATTTGTTATCAGGTAGGTGGGACAATTTTCAGATAGACTTATGAACTTTCATATTTATGCATAGTCCAATTAGGGCTTTAGTGATAAGAGAATAAATTTCTCCCCAAGTATACATCTCATAAGGTAATTTGAAAACCTCTTGCATTTTGAGATATTCTACAAACTTGCTAGGGATTGCTGCAAGGTATACTTGTTTCCATAAGAGATTCTGACTGTCTTTTACCTCAAAGATTCTTTGAGTCCATTCTTTGTGGAATTCCTCATATTATGACATTTTTCTTCATTTGATATTCACTAATATCATTTCGTGCTTGTCAGCCAATTCTTCTTCAGTACCACACCAATGTTCCATAATTAGTGTGGTGAGGGCTCCTATCATATTGTTTTGAGGAGTTCCATTGAGATGATAGACAACATCTCCAGTGAACTCCAGAGAGTCGCAATAGTAGGCAAACATATAGAGCATAATACAGACTATTTTCAAAGATAATATGCGGAAGCTAATTTATATTAAAAGAGCCAGAATGGCATAGATATACAGACTTTGAGCATAGATTGCTCTTTCTCTCAATAGACAGACACATAGACTGAAACTAAATGCTTCTGCCACTTTAGGTTCGTGTAGGCTAAGCCAAAATCATGCAGGCTTATCAAAGCAACTTATCAAAAAGACCCAAAGCTCGAAGAGAGGGAGCTTAGAAGACTTAGACTTACAGACTCAAATCGACTCCAAAAACTCACACTTTCAAATGAACCTATCATCTCCTTATATACAAATTTTTGGAGAAGAGAATCATTCTCATGAAAACACTAGACAAGACACTTTACTATTTGCTTAGAATCAAATCTACTTTTAAGATTTGGTGGTGAGAACATGCAAGAAACTTCCGACCAAATTTCAAATCTACTTTCCTCATACTTAAGGAATCTTAGAAATGCGGGTCAAACCATGCCAAAAGCTAGAGAAGTGCTCTAGGTTTCTAAGATATTTTATTTAAAAAATCATTATATACAAAGTAGAATTTATAACGAAAACCAACAAAATATGACTGACATCACTGTCGGCCAGTAAGACATGAATAGACATGACTTAATCATTTTCGATGTGGGTTTTTATTGACATTAATGTGTATAGGTTGACTAGGCCGAAGGCGTTCTATAAGGGAAGGTTCTTCTCAATTTTTTCATGGTTTGTCCACGAGTTATCGAACGTCGACATTTGTCCTATTAAAATTTCCACCTCTGATTGGTTCTGATCATCACTATTCTCTGTCTATCTTGCTACCTGTTCCTATCATCGGTTTCTATCTATATTTCTACCTATGCCTATCACCAGTCTCTGTCTATCTTTATGCTTCTTTCTTCTTGGTCACGCATTTTCGATGGGACCATCATAATTGGGGTTCCACATGGATCTTTCCTCGTGTGGCCATTGGCTCCTATTTTTTTCTCATTCTTATTCTCAAGATTCTTCTCATACACAGGAAGAGGTCATTGCCTCTAGGGTCGATTCCCGCCATTCATAACCTTTGTGTGGTCATTTCTTAGGTGGTCATGTTCGTGGCTTGCTGGAAAGCCACGACAGTGGAGCTAAGAGAGATGAGATAGATTCGGAGTAGGAAATTTAAAAACGTGGCGGAATGGGTGATGTGTTTCCCCCTAGGCACACGCCCCTCTGGCAGATCTTCTTTTGGTCATACATATTCTACCTCACAAAGTACCACCAACTGTTCGATGCAATCATATGCATCCTCCTCAAGAAGCCCCTCACCCTCCACGTTTTCCACCACATCGCGGTTTATTCGTATTTCCTCTGCAACAACATCAGTTGGGTCTGCTGGTCCTCTCTTCTCCTAGCCAATTACCATATGGTGTCTTTGAGATGTTGCTAGAGGTTATATTCCAAGTGTTTTCATCTTCCACCTACACTCGATAGGTTGGTAGACGTTGTCTTCAAGTCTAGCTTTTAGCCATTTTAGGCATGGTTTCTTTATTATGATCTATGGAGTTTTTTCTTATATCTATGGTAGGAAGATCGACATTTTGTTGGATGTTTAAAACGAAAAAAAATTATGGGCTAAATTTTTCCATTTGGTTAATATCCATATTTTTTTCAAAATTTATTCATTAATTTTCATTTTTTCAAAAATGAATTTGCTCAAATTTTTAGGAAATTGAATTTTTTTACAAATTTTCTCCAAACCATTTGTATTTGAGATTTCAAGAATTAGTAAGATTTGTCAGGGTTTTACACTTATAAGGTAAGTATGAGTCTTTAAAATTTTCCTTCATGTCTATGGAATGTTTTGGTTTTACTCTTCTTTACTCTCTTGTGACCTACCTTAATCTTTATCTAGTCAGTATTGCTAACTCAAAGTTCTTGTAACATCCTGCTCTGGTGCACTGAGAAAACTTATTTTTGAGGACACTTGCTCACAAGTGTTCTGGAATTTTATGATGTTAAAACACTTATCCTTGATTATGATACGTTATGATAGTTGACTTGATGTTTTACTGCCTTGACATAGACAAGTGCTATTAACTCGGTTTTACTGAGTGTGCAGGGTTTTGGACCTTGAGGATGCCGAGGCATCGATGGAACCCCTTGGACTCTGGATTGAGTCAGGGAGTGTGCTATTTGGGTTGATTTATTTACTGTGATATTTCATTTGATTTGATGATATGATGTTGACATTTCTGACATGAATGTTGATGATGCAGGCTGACGATAGCTTGCCAACCAGACTCACATATGGAGTAAAGGGGCCACACATGATTTCTAGAGAGGTTGAGGGAGAGGGGTGGACAACAGCCCTGCCACCGCCTACTAGCACTCCCACCGTGGCTCGAACTGTAGGTTAACGATTACATAGTTCGAGAGGATCCACGATGCCATGAGGGCAGACTGAGACAATCACTCACGATGATTCTAAGGGGCGCACAATAAGGCGGGGGCCTTATTCCTTAGAGCCCTTAGTCTCCCACAAGTTCACCTGGCGAAGTGTTGAATCCAGTGGTTATAAATGTCTACCAATCAGTCAAGTTGGTGAGTGGAACCCTTGGAGCACGTGGTGCATCCTGAAGGGCACGTCGCACAAAAGAAACACAAGAAGCGAGTGGAACCCTTGGAGCACGTGGTGCATCCTGAANGGAAACAAACCTAAATAGCCCTAAGACAATAACACCTTAAGAAATCCTCAAACAACTTCCCTAACCCAGTGTCACCCAGTTCAGAATCTAAGTACTAAGTCTAAAACTTTTAGGGTAAAATTTTAGTCTAACCTTAAGAAGAGACCCTGGAATAAAAATAAAAATTTAAACAAGAACCCACCTAAGTAATAGTTGGGTCTTCATAAAATTCTTGGGGGTGATGACGAGGGTAAGATTTAAATTAAAACTAATGGTTTTAAAATTTTACAAAGAAGAAATTAATTCCTAACTTGTGGAAGAACAAAAGATATTAAATAAATAATAAATGAAAAGATTAATTAGCGCATTTACCTTTTTGGTTTAAAAAAAAAAAAAGGGATTAATAAAAATAGGGAAACAAAGTAATAAAGGAAACTTAGACAATTAATAAGTAATAAAATTATTTAACGGGGTATAAAAAGTTATGAATTTAAAAATAAAATGAAAAGATTAATTAGCGCATTTACCTTTTTGGTTTTAAAAAAAAAGGAAGGGATTAATAAAAATAGGGAAATTAAGTAATAAATGAAACATAGAAAATTAATAAGTTAAAGAAAATAATTTTGGAGAAACGTAGGGGATGAGTGACACTTGTAAGACAAAGAATTTTTAGAGGGTTTTTCTTTAAAACTTAAATTAAATGTGTTTAGGGCAAGGGGGGGTCTGAAAACTCTATAAAAGAAAGGGGGATGAGGGGAAAAAAGGAGGGGTTGTTAGGTATCGTTATGCTGCCGATTTGTGACTGGACTGATTGCTTGTGAGGAGTTGGGAATTTCTCAGCTTGTATTGGAGTGGTAGCTCATCCTTGCGAGGCGAGCTGGGAAGCTAGGCATACCTTCTGGATTTGTGTGGCCCCTTTGCGTCTCAGGGGGCTAAGGGGGAAGCAGAGTACCCCTAGCGATTGGCTGGGAGGTACTGGTGAGTTCTCTACGGTCGGCGAGCAGGAGTGGGACGGAGCGCGGGGACGACACTCGAGGACGACGCTGAGGCAACGGTATGGATTTTAAATTTGTAGAATTGTATGTATTAAGACTCATGCTGGAAATGGGTTATCCGTTGTGAATGGACTAAATGGATGTTTTTAGTTATTTACTTAGTGATTATAATCGTATCTGTTGTTTATTCTTTAGGTTCTCTCGTGATGAGCATTGTGGTTGAAATCATGTAACATTTTATATTCTATGGGTTGTCGGGGAATAAATTACAACTAATTGTTATTGAGAAACCTCATATAATGAATTTAGCTACTGAAAAACCCTCGATAAAGGAATGGGTTGCTATGTAAATGCTGTGTAAGTTTTACGGATGTCAATGCCACTGTATTTAATGTTTTTCCCTCTATTTGATAGATAGAGATACGAAAAAAAAATCAAGTAAGGCGTTGTCTGTATGAGTTTCTTTGGTAATATGGCGTTGGTCGGTTTTATCAGTTTTCAGTCTGCATGGTTGGCATTCTGATAAGAAAAGGAAAACTTAAAAATTATGAGTCTGTGTTCTGAATACCCTGGATTGGCCAGCGTTCTGTGTATCTGCGTTTTAACAAGGTTCTGGAATGAAAACTGAAATCAATCTCAATCCGCAATTTCTCACCCTGCACTCAGCAACTTGGTTATCCAAAGAAAGAAAAAAAAAAACTCCGCATTGACTGGTGGATTGGTAGTGTAATTGACGCATTTTCCGTCTGCCAATTGTTTATACCTTAGAAAGGCCTCTGCCGATAACTGGTATTTGGGACAGCCTTCCTTTTTATTTATATTGAAAGCTTAGTATTGGTCGGTATGCCGGTGGCGGATCTGGTAGTAGAGTTAGCTGATTCCTGAGCCACTTAAGCGCCCTATCGTCGAGGGATGACGACATCCATTCGGCCTTGATTTAGGCCAGGAACCGGCAAAGGATTTGTCTCAACTCTTTTTTTTCTGCAACCCATTTTGTAAGTCGCCCCCTTAATTGGCAACAAAAGGATTTAACTCAGACCCGAATCCCAGCCCGCCCTTGAAAAATCGGACCCCTCACCACGTCTCTGCAAATGTTAAGACGAATTTCGACCCCCTATCCGTTGTATACATATTTCCTTTAGTCCAAATCTCTTGCCCAAATCTCAGTGCTGTCAGCGCTGTGTAAACATCTGTAGTGGTCTGTCACCACTGTGTAACACCCTTGGTTGCGTGCCATTCTTCCTGTGTAAAGATGGACACCACCCTCTTGCCTGGGTGTCCTTCCCACCTTGACCTGCGTGCTCAGACTGATGGGTCACAGGTATAAAATTGATGGATGAACATACTCAGGACCCACGACCCTTTTTAATAATTGTCATTGGTAACTGTCAAATTCACCCTTCCATTTTACCGAAAGTGTGATTAAATTGTGGGGTAGGTACGTTAACGTCTTTAAGTATGATTGGGAAATAATCTATCGGCGTATATCATTTCAACCTCTGTGTAAACATGCCTCCTTGCCTCTGCGTGTTTTTCCTGACGCATTAAATTCTTTGGCGAGATGGCCCTGGATTGCGTTTCTCTGCCCCCTGCTACGTGGTGAATCTATTTTGGGGACTCGAATTTCCCCGAACCGCGGCTGGTCACCTAGGCTTTCCCTTATCTTACCTTTTTTGACAACAAATCTTTTTGCTCGGTGATCTAGATAGCTCTGCAGTCTTTACAGTTGCATTTCAAGAGAATTTATTAATAATACTTGCCAGCTATTGAATTCCAAATGCCTATTAGTTTCTGGTCTTCTACTTATCTTTTGGAAATCAATAAAATCATTTTTCAATAATTAAGAATGTGCAGCTGAGGTTTAGAATGTGCTTCAATTAAATATCAGTAAAAGCAGGTAAATTATGATCGCTTCTTGTTCATTGTTGGAAGCATACGAGAAGCAAGGTAATGGATATTTGTTGGCAAGATTTTTAATTATGAAATGTAATATGACAGAATTTAAGATAAAGAAAGGTATCAAATGCTAAGGTTTATAGTGTAATGTTGAGGCTAATACTACTATTGGCTTAGAGTAATAATGGGTGTAGAGTAATGCGGACTGCATGCTTAAGGTAATGAAATGTAATTATTATTATTGTTTAAGGTAATGATAGTGTAATGAACATTTAATGGTTATGCTAATGTTATATTGAATGTTTATGCTAATAGTTATATGGAACTAATGTTTATGGAACTAAGGTTTATGCTAAGAGTTATATTGAACTAATGTTATGGAACTAATGTTTATGCTAATGTTGTATTGAATGGTTATGTTATGCTAAGATTAGTGTAGTTCATTTTTATTCATAATCAAATAAAATGTAAAGTCATTGTCTTTTAATTGAAAGGTATTTTAGAATATAAGGGTGAGGATATGGTTATGTCATGCTAAGGTTAGTGTAGTTTCGTTTATTTAATAACAAATAACATGGAAAGTCCTTGTCATTTTAATTGAATGTTATTGTCATAAGGAAAGTGGTGACATGGATATGTCATGAAACTGTTGATATAATTTCATTGGGAATGATGACTTATAAAAAGAAAGGTCCTTGAATCTAAGTGCAATCATTTAGTAAATATCAGTATCGGGGATTGCAGTTAACGAATTGTATATTATTAATATTGGGTTGGTAACTCGTCGCTTAATGAAAACAAATGGAGTAATTGGTCTATGATTAAGGTCTTGAGTCTCATTAGTGTATGGTCGATGTCGGAGTCCTTATGACTTGCGTCTCCCGCAGAGGTCATGGTTGTCCTTGATTTTGTAGCACTTGGTTTTCTTGCATTGCATGGTCTGCTTGTGTCGGGCGAGATGTAGACAGCTCCATGTAGCCTTAGTATATAAGTTTGTGTGTGTGATTATTTTGTGTAAAGAATCCAGTGCCGTATCAAGAGTCTCGGGCCCTTTAAAGGAAGGGTTTCCACTCTTGCGACACACCTGATGGAGATTACTAGTTTTTTCCTAAGAAGCCGGCCAGGAGCCTATCTGACCTTCTCTCTCTCTCTGGAGCAGAGAACTAAGATTAAACGCCCTACTTTCCTGTGCAGAAATAGTAAAATTTACTGTTATGGATTCTTCCTTATGCCTATGTCGTTTACATGCTTGCATACTTGTTGTGCGCCTTATGTCTTCTTGTTGTGATCATCGTGGTTGTGTCTTGTTAGTCATCGGGTGGCGACGTAGGGTCAAGTGTGTCTGTTTCCTCTTTACACGCGCGCACACACCTTAGAAAAAAAAAATTGCACCTGTTACAAAGTAGTTGTCGTAACGAAAAGGAGGTTCGTTACAGTTCTAAATTCTAGGGGCAAATTTCCCATAGTATGTTTATATCTTGTAGCTGAATCACAAGTAACATGATTGTTAATTATTAAAGGAAGGTTTTTGATGGTGATGGTTACCTTGCTCATTCAAGAGTTGTGTCATGGTGAAGTGATGCATGGAGTATTGGAGAAAATGCATGACAAAAGTGCTTTAATGATGGAGTTATTTTGTGGATTTTCAAGTTAGGTTATTTATCTACATAACGAGCATATTGTTGTAAGTCCAATTGGCATGCATGCCCTTGATTTTTTTTATCACTTCTAAAGTGTTGTTAACACTTGTAATGTGCTATGCTATATAGGTTCAATAAGTGGGCCATTATTATGCTATAGACTGGGTGATAGAATTAAGATAGGTGATAGGTTTTTGTTCTAGGTCAAGTTTAAAGAGGGGATTTGTTGGATTTAACCTTCACTTTGTCAAGAATTATGACACACAGTATTAATGCATCATTTTCCATGTAATGGAGCCTACTTAAATGCTAGGTGTATACCATTATAAAGTACCTTAAGTGATTAGTGTTGGTTGGATTGGCCAAGGGTAATGAAGATATCTTTGTGTAGTTTTCTTAGGTTTGGGTTTCCACATTAGATTGGGTCTTTGATCTATGAGTGCATGCTTATGCCATACACTTGGAAATGTCGGGGACTGAGATTCCAACCTCACAAATCTTCTCTCCCCTTCATCAATGGATCCTCTCGAGTGCTTGTTTTCAATTTTTGAGGATTGCAACTACTTCCTAATTGTTCTCATGTTGATCTTAGGATCCACATGGCGCAACTCTCCTTAGATGTAGACTTTTTGAGTCGGGTAAGCATATATTGAGCTCAAACCACACAAATGCCCAAACAAAACTTCTATAATACTAATATGATATATAAACCCCCTTGGAAATAAACACACAATTTGGATTCTTTAACTATTGAGAAATAAGAACATAAACTACAAAAACATAAACACACGATGGAACACCATAAACACAAATTTTACCTTGGAAAACTTAATATGGGAAAAATTGACAAGAATATGAAGAGTGTTGTATTTATTCTTAATCTATCGAGAGTACAAGGTAGTGGGCACAATACAAAGATAGTAAATATTGTTGCAGAGATATGAGATACTTTGGATTGCTACAGTGCCCTATATAATGCTTCTTCCCTTTTGCTATGCGCTATGTCTACTCTTCACTGTTTCTATTCTATGGGACACCATATTGCTACAATAGGAGTTGAATCCTTTTCCCTCCTTTCACCTAAGGTTTTAACACCCTTTCTTTGCCATTAAGGTTAGGGCTTTCAATTTTCATGATTCTTATAGAGGTCTCTAGTGGATTCTTGTACATTACTAACTCCATGTGGGTGAATTGTGGTGTGTTAGAACGATCAAAGAAATTGTGAGGATGCAACCAATATCCTGAATACCATCACATGTCACTAATGTGGCAAGGTAGGACATATGAAGCAGCACTGCAAAAAAAGGTTGGAAGATCAGAAATCCAACTCGGGAGGGCCTCAATAGAAGGTTCATGTCGTAGAGAACACAAAATAGAAGTTAACCTTCTATGCATTCATGGCCACGACACAAGTAGATCAGTCTAGGTCATATGCTTAGTTTATTGATTCAGGGGCATCATGACACTTCACCAATAGGAAGGATTGGTTCACAAAGTATTCACCTTGTTCATCCAAGGATTCTGTGATCTTCAGTGGCAGGGAGGAGTATATTATAGTTGGCACAAGTAATGTGTTGATTTCCTTTGGAGGGAAAATGCTCATGTTCCTCAATGTCTACTATGTGCCAAGCATGGAGCTTAATATACTTTTAGTCAGTCTGATTATGAGGCATGACCCCCATCTAGACGTCAACTTTAACAATCACAAATTCTACATAGTTGATAGGGAGAATTAAAGTATAAGGCATATTTTAATATATGAGCCTTTACATTATCAAATCATATGAGATTCCTCAACATGGAAAATATCCCACGGTGATGGCTTATATAAATAAATGAATGCTAGCAGAAAATGTGAATTATGACAATCCGGTAAATAAAAAAATTGGGTTGCAACCCTCTTGGCATGCATATATAGATTCTCTTACAATCTTATCTTCATCTTGGTCATAATATTTAGTTGTACTCAAACTTATTTCTTTGCAATTTTTTGTTTTTATTTATTTAATAAAATCTGGTGCAAGTCAATTGTCAATTGATATAACTAATTTTACGTCTTATTACAAAATTAAAATGTAATTTTAATCTACATGATATGAGTATTGTCATATTTGAAGTTAATCTACATATTATAAACAATTTTATTAACAAATATAGGAAAAATAACTCACATGTCCCAACTCAAGTTGAGCTTGCTGCATCACAGACTCTGCATGTGCACACAATATGCCAGTAGATGGAACCTTCTTTTGTTGAATTGGTTGTTTATGTTGTTCATCTATCGGATTGCTTTCAGAGATTACATAATATCCAAATATTTATAACAATATTGGGATTTTTCTAAAACAAAAAAGTAATTTATCACTTTTTTTTCAAATTTTATAGCATCACTAGTGCAAAAAGACATTAAGTAGATAGGAAAATGAAGGTTCAATAACATGCATCATTTAGTTAAAATGAGTCAAAACAAGACATTTTAAATTCCCCTTATTTTTAGAAATTACCCATCCTTCCTCTTATTTCTCTAATGATCACAAATCACATGGGTCATTCAATTAGAAAAATTCAAAACAATACTTTTAAACACTCTCCTTAGTTAGAATTTACCCAATCCTCCTCTGATTTATCTAATACTCTAACATAGTGATGAAGGTGGACCTTATCACTAGTGGATTATAAGTTGACCACATCTATGATAAGGAAAGGAAAATGAAAAATGTCATGAATAACCGTGAGTATAACTTTGTAGCTCTGACAAGTTCGTCCCAAACTCCTTTAACATCAATGGATCCCTGTGAAGTAAAATGTCCTTCACTTGATTAAGAGAATTGAGG